>JAGPOW010003182.1:32979898-33015771 GCA_030014935.1 Caiman crocodilus
TCTTTAGCCTGGAAAAGCACAGGCTCAGGGGTGATCTGATGGCCACCTATAAGTTTATCAGGGGTGACCACCAGTATCTGGGGGAATGTTTGTTCACCAAAGCGCCCCTAGGGATGACGACTAGGTAGAACAGGCATAAACTACTACAAGCCTGTTTCAGGCTGGACATAAGGAAGAATTTCTTTACTGTCCTAGCTCCCAAGGTCTGGAATAGCCTGCCACAAGAGGTGGTTCAAGCACCTACATTGAACAACTTCAAGAGCAAACTGGATACTTATGTTGCTGAGATCCTTGGTCTTCCTTGGCAGGGTGCTGGACTCAATGATCTTCCGAGGTCCCTGCCAGCCCTAATGTCTATGAAATTATGAGCATACCAACTGATGTGAGAAAGAAATTTGAGAACTTAAATTTAAATGTTAGAATAGAGGCCTAACTTGTAGAAAATACTGATTTTCTGTATTCAAAAATGTTATTTCCCCTTAAGGATAAGATTTTTTTAAATTCCATCCTCCAATTTTTATGCATTTCAGTTGACTGCAAACATCTACATTTTCCTTTCTCATATACCAGAAAACAGTTAAACATATTATCTTCACTTCTAACTTCAGTTAGAAGAGCTATAAATTAGGTTGCCTGAGTGTTCCTGTTGGTTCCAAACAATACCTTACTTTCATTCACAAGCAAAAGGAATATTTGTGCATGTATACACAGATAGAAAAATGCTGTAAGGAAAGTTTATCTATTTTCTAATTGTAGAATTAGACCCACAAGTTTGTTTGTTTTTTCCTTTACTGACTCAATTAACCCCGTGGAGCACAAAAGTAGGTCATAATATTTATGTTAGTTAAATTAACGTACATTAAGACAACACACGCCCAAAATAAAGCTAAATGTCTTGCATAATTTCTTCCTAATTTTTGCAGTTGTAAAATTTTAAAATTTCAGAAAATCAAAAACAAATTGTGTGCAAGCTCCATAAGCAGTTCTGATAACATAAAGAAGCATTTAAGCACACAAAAAGGCATGAATACATCATTTTCTAATTAACATACAAGTATTTACAACATTAGTATGTTAGTTTCCTAAAAAGTTTTACAAAAATTCCAATTAAAAAAGACTGGGAATTCCCTTGATTTCTGACCATGTGCACTTTCTGAATGTAACACTTGCAGCTGTTCATAAGGCCACCTGAAGTGTTTGTATTAATTTACTAACTTACTTGCTTGTCATGTTTTAACTGATTTCACTGAAGCAGTGTACTGGAATCTAAATTGCTGGAGAACAGCCTATTGGCCAATTTTAAAATGATCTAATCAGTCTTTCATTCTGTATATTCAGCAAGGTAAACGCCAACACCTCCAGCTCCTAATAGCCATTGAGTTTGATTTAAAAGACTGAAACTGATTGTGGCTATAAACAGACATTCCATTTGTGTTAGGAGAAAAGCCTTTCTCCCAGCAGAGAGAGATCTATACAGATGTTCAAGAGATTTCTTGTGAAAGAGAACTGGCTCTTCTACAAGAAGTTAGATGTGATGCTAATGACGAAGATTTCCCTCCTCTCCATCTAACTTGAATGCTTGTACACTTTTCTTGGATGTGCTGGAGACTGAACATCCCATAGTCCTCTGCTCTCTCTCATTCCCTTCAAGGGAAAGGGAGAAAAAAAAGCACTAGCTTACTGATAACTTGCCCAGGGATGAGCTGGTGTGCAGTCCTTTGGGGACCACAGCTTGGAAAATTAACCTCCTAATCCAGCCAATCAGCTGATTTGCAGCAGGGAGGTATTCTCTTGAAGTGGAAACTGTCCCTGAAGGGGTTCCTCCTGTGGCAGAATACCTGCATCTTGTCCTTGTTGCTCTGGGCTGACCAGAGCAATAAAGGTTGCTGTGCTATGGCACCAAGGTTTGCAGAGCTTGCCGCAGTAGAAGAATGCTTCCCCCTCTCCCCACATTCCTTCATGTTGGATCAAAAGAATGCAAGGAGTGGGGGCTACTCTCCTAAAGTGAGAGCCAGAAGGGTTGCCACCGTGGAAGAATGCCCCTCTCTCCCCACCCCCTCACCAATTAGCAGGATAGGGAGGGATAGGTATTTTCCCAGGGCTCGAACCCTCTTCAGGCTCTCTGTGGCAGCTGCTACTTTTCAACAGCTGCCAACTGCCTTTTGGCATCCTGTCCCATCTTAGGCAGAGGAGAGGACAGGCTGTGGATCAAGGGGCAAGGGTGGCCCAGCAAGTTGCTCTCTGGTGCCCCCTGGTTGGAAAACTCACCTGTGAAGCTCTCTAGACATGGGGCTGGAATGTATGCATGCTCTAGCTCTCAGGCTGTTTTTCTACCTGTAAGAATTTTGGATAAATTTTTACCAGTAAAAATAAACATTTAAGTATGGCCTGTGTGTTCATAAGCTAAATTAAAAAAAAATTCTTATGCTCAAAATTTTGCAGTAACATTATATAAATCAAGACTATGAATTTACTTCCTAAAACTGATACTGGGAAATCCCAATAGCAAATAAAAATGCCACAGAAAAAATCAGCATGGCACATGCCACAGGAGTATGCACCAGCAGATGCAGAGGCTTGGTCTGCTAGGGAGACACTTTGGCTGCTGGCCAAAGCATCTCCCCAGCTCTTGTTCTGCCCCAGCTCTTCCAGCAAGTCAGGAGCCAGGAAGAGTGGGGAAAAGGCTGTTTCCCCAAAGTAGAGCGTTTTGTTCCACACCAAACCACAAGTGTAGGGGTGTGCACAGCAGCAAAAAAAATTATAGAGAGAAATCAGCATTTATGATCAGCCAATTAACTAGAAATATTCCTTGAGTTTTCTTTTTTAAACTAGTCTGGCCAAGTAATTCTAAAAGCAGTGTTTCTAGCATGTTTTTCTCGGTCTAAACTAAAATAATATAATAAAATTAAACTCATTTTACTGAGTGAATTCATTTTACTTAAAAATATTAAATATCTTAATCGTCTTCTAATGTTTTTAAAAAGGACTATTTTTATAAAGCGGTTTATGAAAAGGAACAAATTTCAGAGGTGAAATATTATAGGGCATGTTATTAACAAATTAAAAAAAGTACCTGCTTGGCAGTTTTTCAACATGTTGGTTTGCATGAATCCTTTGGTTGACTCCTTTTTTATCATTCTACTTAGGATTTCTCCACTGACCCTATAATAAAGCCACAGGCCAAGATTAAATCATGCCTCTTTTGTGCACTGTACGTTAAATCTTGCATACTATATTTTAAAATTGCATTAGACTGTATTAATCATCTTCATTCAGTGAATAATCAATTTAGACTTTTCTTTCCCAAGTAGTCAAATGCCATGGGGCAGCATATATACTGTGTGAAGCCAGTTTGGGAACTAATTTTTTTTCATAAGGCATATTTGAGCAAATCAATAGCAATTGCTGGGGACACAAGCCCCAGGCACTGATCAATTCAGGATGCTGGAACTGAAGCTGGAGGGTTTGCGTCAAAACACCTAAGCTTCCAGTCCAGCAGCTACAGGTTTGGGCTGTGTGGGGAGGGGCTGGGAATTTGGCATGATGCCAAAGAAGCTATCAGGTCCTAGAAGATGAATGTGGTGGCGTATATTTGGCAGGGGAAGGAAAAAGCATCGGATGAAAAGGAGGGGGAGATGATCCCCTACCACTGGATAAGGGCTTCTATTTCTTAGCATCAGGACTCATAGTAGAGATGATATCTTTATTAGACCAACAAGGATTTTGCAAAAAAATTTCTTTAATTGCAAGCTTTTGGGTACAAACACCCTTCATCAGGCACTGGAGACAAACTTGTAAAAGTTCTCCTGGGTACAAATGAAAGATCATATTTCACAGAATTTCACAGAGGAGTCAATAGATGGAAAACTCCTTTGAGCAGCCAGTTCATAGCTGGTATGGAGCCTCCTGTAAAGATCTGTGATGATGCAAATTACCTTGAAATAAAGGGAGAATTGCAAGCTTTTGGGCACAAACACCCATCAGGCATCAGGCACTTCATCAGGCACTGGAGACAAACTTGTAAAAGTTCTCCTGAGTAGAAATGATGGCACTTGGCAGCACTTTTGGCAGTGATAGACCCTAGAGCTGCCCTGACTCCACCCTAGCCTCTTTTCTCTCTCTGCAGAACTATAGACTTTCAGTTGTGAAGACCCAATAACCCCCTATCTTTACCCTCTGAGTCCTGGACACCACCCAGAGCCTCAAGTATGCCCCTAGGTCACCCTCCCCCAACTTTGCCCAGGTGGACAAAAGAGCTTGTTATGCCTCCAGAGAAATACTTTTCTTGCTGCTTTCTTCTGCAACATATGCCATTAATTCAGTTCATATTTCATTATTCTCTGTGCTCAGAGATAGGCCAGGCCTAATCCAAAGATCTCCACTGTTTAATGGAATTCCTATAAAGACACCTAGTACAGAAATTGCACTTAAATTGCTATACGTGATTGGAAACTGGTTCAAATCTGTAACACAACAGGAATTCAGTGCACATAAACCTCTTTCAAAATGGCCAAAATTGGTTTAAGATAAACCTGGATGGATTTGACTTAACTGATTTAGGTTAAATAGATTCATTGAACTTCTGTCCCAGATTCAAGTTAACTCATAGTCCCTCAGAATCTCAGGATGCTTTGTACCTCCCCCACAAATGCCCCCATGCAGGGTAGGCAGGCTAGCCTTGGCCTAGCTGAGCAGGGAGGCATCCTCCAGCCCTTCTCAGCTCCTGACCTAGACCACTGCATGCATGTGACTACATTTCTAGAATCAAACGTGAATGCTTGTTCACTTGCTTCTCAGTTCAATCTATACAATTTAGGTTAAGCTGTGAAAATTGAATCAGTTCAGCCTCAGGATTTTTGCCTGTCTGTCCTTAGCCCTACAATTACTGAAGGACAGACTTGGGAGCTACCAAGATGCCTTCTGCCACATAATATTAAAGAATCAAGTGAAAAACATAAACAAGGACCCAATTTAAAGGGACAATGGCAAGAAAATGATGCTCCCCTCCCCCACACTGTCAATCCATTTAGGGGAATCAAACTCCCACAATAAATCATGTTGGGGAGCTAAGAGAAAGATCAAATCACAAATAAAACAGAGCCACCCCAAAATCATAACAGTTGCAAAACAAGAAAAAAACTCTCAGGTTTCATGTAATAAAATCCAGCTTCTTTCTCTGTAAAGATCTTGTTCCAGGAAAGGTTTTAAGCCTGTGATTTACCTTAGCAATATGAACAGTGCCAATGATCTCCGTGGGACTAATCATGTTAGTAAAGGTATGTATGTGCTTAAGTATCTGCAGGACTGGCCCAAAGAGAATAATTCAGTGATTCTATATTAGTGGGTAATATGCCACATACCTAAGTTTAAAATCTATCAGCAAAATGCTTGCATATTAATAACTTATTAACAGCACAAATCTAAATAACTTATATTAAACATACCTACTGATTTCTACAGTACTCTTTCTCTCATAATTCAGCAACAGAAACCAATTTGATAGTTGTGGTAATGGATGTAAAAAAGATATCTTATTTATTTAGGACAAGTTGAATTATTATGGCTTTACAAAGATTTAGTGATACCTTAATTTGGCTCTGTTTTGGTTAAGATGGTAAAATGTTAATGCACCAATTTTTCTGGTTAATGTCTGTGAGGAGTGCCAAAATAATAAAACAGGCATATTTCTGTACATTTGCCCTGTAGTGAAATTAGAATCCTATTACTTAATGCTCACGATTACTCCAGAATAAATGCAATGCATAATGGATCTGATGTTGGTTTAGATAAAGAAAATGGTCTACTCAGCTTCTCTAGCAGTTTACAAGAATCTGGCATGATGGAATTCTGTCCTCATTTCCCTTCTACTACCTCTAGAACTTACAGCTAGATAATGTCTTATTCATACATACATGCACGGACATTCTCTATGCTAACAGATCAGAAACCTAGCTCACAGATCTGCATCTCAGACTCTTCTCTTTCTGTCCCAAATAAAATATCAGTCTGTCAGATGTACCCAGCAGCTCAGTGTGTCTAAAGATCTAACAGCCATAACAACACAGAAATCAGGATAGGCTGCAAACTTACCTAAAAAGATGAGTAAATACTTGAGACAGTTAGGGCGAAGTCTTTTATTTATTTTGCATATCTAAATGGCACCTACCTAATTCACAAACTTACCTACAGTTTTGGATTATGTTTTGTTCTGTGGTTAAATTTGCTCAGAAGCAAAATAAAGGAGGAATCAGGCCCCCTCATGTTTTTACCTAACAGCTTAGTGGCTACAGAGCATGGGCCCCAAGAGCTGAAGAGGGTTTGAACCTCCATCTCCTGCTTTCTAAGCAAGTACTTGAAGCACCAGGCCACACGTGGTTGCTAAGGCCCTACTCGTGCTTCCTCTTAGACTGAGAGCCCCCTCCCTTCTAGGACAGGGTGGCAATGTGGGAATTCCTCAACCAGTCACAGTGCTAGTCTCCCACTGCCTCTGAACGCACCACCCATCTATCTCTCCTGCTACAGCTTGTTGTTAAGTAATTACGATCTTAATTAGGTAGAAGGCTGCCCATTCTGGGCCCTGGTGTCTAGGGCTTTTAGTACATGCTCCTACCTTCCCTTACATGTCCCATACCTCACATATTCCTAACAACTGTGTCAAGCTCTGGGCTGAGGCTAGGCCCAACTCATTAGGGCCACACTCAGAGCACCTCCCTCCCACGGAGGCTTTTCTCATTCCGCTGTCTCTCACATGGCCTCTCTCATATTGCCCTTTCTGGGCCTCACTCGTACCACCCGTCCTTTCCCCAGGGTGCCACACTCACCCTGCCCTCACCCTCGGTCTTGATTCCCTTCATTCCTTAGCCAGCAAGCACGCAGACTTTTTGCCTTTCTCACTGCCCTCATCCAAGCACATGCTGGGCGGTTCACCAAATACTGAACAGACTCTACCCCTGTCTCATAGCTGGGTAACTCCACCAGCTGCTTTCCATCCAGGGCTGCTGACTTTCCCCCTCATATCTCCATGGCTTCTCCTCTGCTACCCTCCAATCGGCCTCAGGCCCACCTATGGCCTCAGGCACTTGAAGGCTTATCTGGACCACCCTTGGTTACCCAAGTCATCCAGACCTCCACTCGTGCCCCACTACTCACAGGGCCTCCACTCATGTCCCCCTACTTGCAGGGCCTCCACTGTTCAATTACTTAGGTACAGCCCTTCAGGTGCCTCTCTGCACCCACCTCTGCCCTTGTGCCTCTCCTGAGGCACATACTCTGTGGCTGCTTCTTTGCCCAGGGTCTTATACCCTAAAGGGTTCAGGTGCTACCGATGGGCATGGCTGGTCCCCATCTCCTTTTTACCAGGGTCTTGTACCTGAAACAGGCTCAGGTGCTCCAAATGGGTGTGCTGGGTCCCACTACCCACTTGGGCCCAGCACACCCATTTGGAGCATCTGACTCCCTCTGATGTTAGTAGTACCCCACAAGATGGTGGGAGCAGGAGTTATTAAGGCAATCCACATTTCACAAGGATGGTCTTTGAACCTGCCATTTGCTGGCCCTGCCCTGCCAGAAGCAGGACCACCAGGCCTTCCTCTACCAGCAGGGTGCAATCTTAGATCATGTCCAGTAATGTGCAGCTGTGTAGTATTATTAGGCTACTGCACAGTAAGCATCACTAAAAACTCTTGAGCCGGTGCTAGTGCGCAGTAGCACAAGTTATTGTGCATAGATTTAGTACTTGTTTATCTAAGTACTAAACTTAATGTGCCTTAACTATAGCATATGAATGAATGTATAGATGTGCCTGCCACTTTAAGGACTGGAGCAGGCAGCCAGCAGATGCTTAATTAAGGCACCTGCTTTTAATGAAGCACCTGCTTTTAATCAACCATCAAGCAGGTGCTTGATTAAGTTGTTTTCAAACTTAGGCAAGGCAGGCAGAGGCAGCAGTTTGTTGGCTTCAGCCAAGGGAGCAACATTATCCGGCTGAGCTGCTGCTTACAATATCTTGGAGGTAAGGGCAGGAGCTATGGGGATGGTTGGAGTCTTTTGGTCTTGGGCATGATCTGAAACTGCACCCTGACGGAGTAGGAAGGCCTGGTAGGACTTACTAGGGCAGGGCAGTACCATTCAAATACCAGGACCACTAATCTCCCCAGTGAAAGGTGGGTCAGGGTGCCTGAATAACCTCAGCCCCCACAACATTGTGGGTAAGAGGGCCAGGCATGGCTGTGGCCACCTGAGCGCCAGGAGGTGTAAGACCCTGGTGGAGAACTGGGGGCCAGGCACAGCTGTGGCCACCTGAGTGCCATGGGGATGTGAGATCCAGAATAGCCCGAGGGAGGGGGCAGTAACATAACCCCGAGATAGAGGGCAGGAGAGTGGCTCTGGAGTAGGACAGTAAGATATTTAGTGGGCCTGAACTGAGCAGGGAGTATCTGTACTCAGCCTTGGTGAGGCCACAGCTGGAGTACTGCATTCAATTCTGGGATCCACAATTCAAAAAGGATGTTAAGAAGCTTGAGAGAGTCCAGAGGACAGCCAGACACATGATCAGAGGGCAAGAGAATAGGCCTTATGAAGAGAGGCTGAGAAGCATGAGACTCTTCAGCCTGGAAAACTGCCTCGTGGCTGCTTATAAGCACATAAGGGGTGTACATCAGGATCTAGGAGAATGTCTATTCACCAGAGCACCTCAAGTTAAAACAAGGACCAATTGGTCAGAAAATCCTCCAAGATCACTTTAGGCTGGACATAAAAAAAAAAAAATATTTACTGTCTGAGCCCCAGAGACCTGGAATAGACTCCCTCCACAAGTGGTGCAGGCACCTACTCTGGACTCATTCAAGAAATGTTAAACAGTAAAAAACAATAACCCAAATAATTCTAAAATATTCAATCTCTGCAGAAAAATAAATGAAATAGAATTACTGCTGTATTTTGAGTTGGATATTTACCTGATTTCACTGAAATGCCATTTCACACTAGGCTAATATCATCTTATATTTCTGGAGAATTTAAATTTGTATTAAAACATTTTGCAATCTTGTAATCCCTTGTTTGCTAAGAAAACCTTCCAAATGTGAACTGATGCAGTTTCATCTGCAGGGAGGCAACAAGATGGAAGCAAGGCTGAATCCATGCATTTCAGGATGCAAACATTGCCCTTGTTCCACCATAACAATTGTTATGATGGCACATGTTGCATCCACACAGACATCCTATTCCACTGTCATGTCGTAAGTTCCCCAAAATGTTGCCATGAGCAGAGGTAGTCATACAGTTTGTGATACCTTCAATGGGAGAACATTTGGTGGCTTATTGTGTGTGGGGGAATCCTCCCACAGGGGAGTCTCATAGTGTGTGTATCAGGCTGCCACCCCCTGACTTGGGTTGAACGTGTGCAAGCAGGAGGAATCCATATGGAGGTTCCACAACTTGTAGACACACACCCCAAGTTGGGGTAGAGCACCTGGGGTCATTGTCCCAGACAACCGGACCCCTAAAGCCCCAGGAGTGGCAGGGGACTGACCCTGCAGGACAAAGGCCCTGGGTGACATCTGTAGATGAACTGTACTAGGACATATCCCACTCCAAAAACATCTGTTTACAGTCTCAATTAAATGCTAAATGTGCAATGGACCAACATCTAAAGGCATTTAAAAATATTTCAGTGCTGATTGGCTTAGCAAAACAACCAATTGTTGCTTACCTTCTGCATGATTAGGTAACCTGAAAATTAGCAATAGGAGGAAGAGAACCATTCTCTCTCTTCTCCCTAGTACTGCATTGTTTCTTACAAGTTCCTCCCCCCACATTTAAACATTTTTTTCCCCGAATAAAGCTACTACATTGTAATTACAACTTTATCATATTTGTGGAAGTTTGACCTAGTAATCTATTCCATTCTTTTTCACCATAGACCATGAACACGACCTCTTTTCTCTTCTACAAGTAGCAGTTTTTACTTCCAGATACAGACATAAACTTTGGCTTAGGTGTGTAGACTGCATAGACTCTCTCTATTTATCTTCCCATTAGAGATTCAGATATCTTTCCTGTTCTGTGTTTTTTTGTTTGATGCAGCGGAAACGTATAAATCAATGTGATATCAACTGTGAAAGATAGTCAATTGTTATTTTGTTCTCTTTCTTCTTTAGGTTAACTGATTTTTTGGTTTATCTTTCCCTCCCTACTTCCTTGGGAAATAGGGAAAGAAAAAATGAACACTTGTTTGCAAGTTAAAGGTACTTCATGCCAAGTGACTGGATAGTAGTAAGCACTGGCAGGATCAGACTAGCCACACCTGATCACAAGTAGATCAGGTAACTGGGAGCTTCTGCTTCAAAGCTGGTCATTGAGCATGTCAGCAGGAGTACAACAATGTACAGGGGGTATAAAAGGAAAATTAAACAGTATATCTTATTTTTAGCCTCAAAACAGCTATGTCAAAGTTAAGGATATTACTTTTCTTTTGCTAAGTACAAAAGTTCAAAAAGCCCAAGGCCGAAGTGCTCTAAGTGTTGTGCTTTAAGTGCCGTAGGTTAGGTCAGAAGGGAACAAAACAGACATCCCCCCTTCCTCGTGTTGGGGAAGCAGGGTGCCTGGAGTGACTGAGGCCAGCAAGATGAGGGAGCTCAAGCATGCCTCCCAGCAGCCAAGACACCCATGATTGGCCAGTCCATCCCTCTCCCCAACCCCACCCTGACCTCAGAAGCCAGCTCTCAGTGGCAGCCCAGCATCTTACCCCACCCATGCTGGCTGGCATGTGCAGGGGGGCAGGGCCTGGGATCATTCTGTGGGCATATGCTCCCCACAACTGCAGCCTAGCACCACTGACAGACTCTTGCAGAGGCTGGGCAGTGGCCACCCCCTCCACACCAGTGCTGACTGGCTTATACGAGGGGGAAGGGCAAGGTAGGTCTCACATGGCAGAGGCATCTGCTCTCCCACCAATGTACCATGCCTAGTGAAAAACCTCCAAGCCCCAAGTAGCAGTAAGCAATCTGTAGGGCTCAGGGGGGCATGAAGCCCCCAGGATGCTGTGGATCCCTGGGTGCCACAATACCTATGATTTGGGGTTTTTTCACTGGGCATGGTGCACTGGTGGGGGAGCAGATGCCTCTACTGTGCAGGCCTGGCTGTGCCCCCTGCCCTCCACATATGCCAGCTAGCACTGGTGCAGGGCCCCACTGCTGCTGTCTGACTCCCATTGATGAAAGATGCAGGCAAGAGCCAGTCAGTGGTGCTGGGCAGTAGCTGGGGGAAGCAGATGCCCCCACCAGGCAGGCCTGGCCCCTGCTGTGCGGACCACAGCTGCGGGGAAATGGGGGCAAGGGCTGGAGCTGGATCAGGGGGGCTAGGTTCCCCCTTTTCTTCACCTTCTGTGCTACCATCAGCTGGGCTTGGGAGAAAAGGTTTTGCTGCCTCATCTCTGTGACAACCCTGGGGCAGGCCAGCCCAGCAGAGCTGGAGCAGGCAAGGGGAGGAGGCTAGCCTGCCCACCCTGGAAGCAGAGGTTAGCGGGGGGGCCCCAAATGGCTTCTGGGATACTGGGAGATTGTGACCAAAGTTTATTCAAGAGAGGATCTAGGATAGGAGTTCTATACACCAGTCTAACTAACCTGCTTGAATCTGAAACCACCTCCATCCAGGTCTATCTTAAACTGGGTTTGGCCATTTTGAACCAGCCTACATGCTCTGAACTTTCAGTGTGTTACAGGTGTCGACTGGTTTCTGATCACTTATACCAGCTTATGTGTAATTTGTGTCCGTAATCTTTGTCTTTCATCCTGATGAAGAATGTTTTGTATTCGAAATCTTGTCTAACTTTATCCCAAATAAATATCTAATTAAATGAAATATATCACTTTGAGAAATCCTTGCCTCTCACATAATTTCTGGACCATCAAAGCTACAATATCATTCTTACACTACTTCTTTTATCCTATGCATTGGTGGAAATGTATACATTCTTCCCCTCCTTGGCACAACTGGAATGGAAGAGGAGGGGAAAGTACTAATCTCTTGAAAATAGTATTTGACACCTACTGGCATGTCTACACATGTGCATTTAATGCGCATTAGCCCAGCGTAAGATGCATTAAGAGTGCACATCTATATGTGCATACCCTTAATATGCCTTAATATGCATAAAGCAGTTATCGAATTTATGCAAGGAAAGCTAAGTCGCATTAGCAAGTGTGTAGGCGTGTTAATGCACATTAATGTGGCATGTGTCCGTTGACTTGGAACTAACTTTAGTCCCAAGTCAGTCCACACACCCATGTTAACGTGCCTTAGTGCATGCATGTGTAGACATGTGCCTAAATTGCTTTCATAGACATTATGCTAATGCATACTAAGTTTAGGTGCAAGTAAAAGCATGTGTGGACATGCCCCCTGGGCAGGTGATATGGCTGCATTTCAGCAAACTGACATAACACCCTGTATTTACAGTAAAGTGAAACATCAACAGAAGAGGCCTGAAAGTCCATTGAAGCAACTCATTCATTATTTTTATTTTATTTCATTAGGAGGAGTCCCACTATCATTAATTGTAAACTGGTTCTACTGTTGTCTCTACATTCACAATAAGAAAACAATAGTAGTATATCACTTTATTTGTGCTGTTTGATATGAATACAGACAGTACAGTAAGTCACTTCAGTTCTCAAGGAAGATTAAATGTGTAAGGTATTTTAGTTATTAAATTAACAAACAAATAAAATGAAAGAGCATTCCATACAGAAAAAGATAATTCAATTACATTTAGTAAGTAGCAAGCATGCAGAAAACAAATTAAAAATGAATCATGACATTAATATTTTCCAGCTCCCTCTTCTTATACTATATAATTAAACCAGCGCTATCATAATGTAGGGAAAGAAAGTGGCAGGAGCTTTATTTAAATATAAACAATGATGTAATTTTAAACAAAACAGCTCATAAGAATTGCAGCAAGAAAGCAAGACAGCTATTAATTCTGCCAAGGTTTGGACCACCCCAGATAGAAACTACCGTTCAATGTTTCATTCAGAGGAGAATAATATCCAATTTCACTTTCAGAGTTCCTTAACAATCCTATCTTCATCTGGCATAATTTATAACTCTCTTGCCCCCTAAAAATGTCCCAAGCCATTCCTCCTTTGGCCCCAATCTCATTTGGATGGTGTGCCAAAAAATAAACTAAAAAAACAAAAATCAGCAAGGTGCATTTACTCTATAGACTTACTGAAACAAGTTTACCAAAAGCCTGGTAGCACTTTATTTACATTAATATGTTTAATGCTCTTAACTGAAAATGTGCATCTTTTCGGCAGCAGAGACAATTTTTCTATTGTTCCAAATAGCAAAGAACACAAAAGCAGAATGCATTGCAGACACTGCTTGACACCTACAGAAATACCTGCAAAACAACTTGCATGTACAACCTGATAAACTGACTGCCACATGACAATCCAAGACCAACCAATATTCTGCCACATTTTTGGTTCAATTCTGTCAGATTCAGAAAATGAAAAGTCCTCACTTAAATCTGTTTCCCCAGCTTGTCATGGCTATGCCTCTGTTTCCAAAGGTAAGTTGCTTCATAAATATCACTTACAGACACACAAAACAATACTGGCCAGACCAACTCTCTGTATGCACTTTCAGATGACTCTATGAACAAAATGAGTACAACAAATTTCACTACAGTAAATCTTAGATTACAACTGATAAAGACAAAATGGTCATTTTGATTTGTTTGCCAAAATGGAACTTAAGTTCATTTTTCTCCTTCTATTTCACTTTACTACAATAACAGTGCTTTTGATAAAATTCTTTAAACAGCAAATTCTATTCCTTGCCCAGAACTTGAATTTCTTTTAAGTTCTTACTATGCCATTGTATTGTTTGTCACATGAAGAAAGAGGCAAGATGGAAAATGATCACCTGATCTTAGCTAAATTGGACTTAAATAACTGAATAGCCAAAAGCTAATTTTTCATATCAGATGGAGTTGGGCAAACTACAATCACAAAGGTAACATAAAAACAACACATTAAAAACTGTATACTCACTAATCAATGTGAGTAAAGTCACTGTACCCTCATAAATTCCAAATTTATAAATGGATGAATAAACTTCTTAATGTGTTAACTTTTCTCATATTTATGAGAGTCATGCTCCCATGATTTGTTCAAGAACAAATCAGCTTTACAAAAATATAGTATAGCACTCTGTTTTTCCCCTTTATTATATTGGGTGTTTACAAGGAACAGTGAATTTGTTGGATAAAAAGGGAACTTCAAAAAATCAAATGACCATTTCTATTGTCAAATATGATATCTTCATTCAATATCTTCATAAAATCCTCTGTAGTACATAATTTCAACTGGGTAATCTACTGCAAGGTTGTAAATGGAGGGGGTACTGACAGATTCTTCCAATCCACCAGCCACAGGAAATATAAAACTCTTGCCTCAAAGCCAGTTCTCATTAAATTCCCAGCCCAATGTTTAAATGAGAAATACACACACACACACACACACACACACACACACACAAACTTTTTACATTTATACTTCCAAATGTTAGCATCTCTGTAAGTGGGTCACTCACCCTGGTTCCTTATTGAGGCCAGTTAGTTCCAAGGGCAGGTTTACAACAGTTTTACTGAGGCAACTTTGTCCCCACAAAAGAAAAACAACAAAACAAGCAAGCATGCAAACAGCAATCAAATGAACAAACAAAACCCAAAAGCTGTAGTCTTTTCCCAGACCCCCTGCAAGGAGTAACACGGGGCAAAGAGAACCTCCAGAGTTAGTATCTGAGGGTCTGGATTGCCCAATTAAAGGCATTCCTTCTCAATCCCCACATATTTCTGTTCCTGAGGCCAGAACTTCCTACCCAAATATAGGATTGGGTGTTCCCCACCCTCAAACTCCTGGGACAGAACAGCTTCCAAGGCCCTCTTGAGGTACCAATCTATATCATAAAATTTCTTTGTGAAATCTGGGTTCCTCAATACCAGGTACTGCAGAGTCAGTCAGTCAGCATGTGTGTAATTGCCAAGCCATGCAATAGCATCCTCAGTGGCCATATGCAGCTCCTGTAGTGCACCAGTGACCTTAGTCAATAGGTGGTCATTGACAATATGAAGGGATCCTCCAGACTCAGAGGAAGACTATCCCAGTACGAGGGAAAAGGGGGAAAGAAGTAAAAAATCTTCCTTGACTAAACAGGGAAATCCAGGGGAGCCTAAGGGCACAAAAAGAAGGCAAATAGGTGGTAGAAGTAAGGGGAAGCTACCAAGGAGGAGTATACCTACTTGACCCGCACTTGGAAGGAGGCAGTTAGAAAAGCCAAAGCAACTACAGAGCTGAGGCTGGCAACACATATTAAAGACAACAAAAAGTCCTTTTTTTTGTATGTAGGGAGTTAAAGGAAAGTGCAGGGCAGGACCCCTAGTGAGCAAGAAGGAGCAATTAGTAACAGACGGGGGGACAAGGCTGAGCTAGTCAATGAGTTTTTTGCCTTGGTGTTCCTGAACAGGGCTCAAGATAAGTCTCCTAATGGATTCTTAGATGGGCATCAGAGGGACACCAGCCCACCAACTGTTGATGCTAACTTGTTGCAGAATCACTTAGTTGGACTGGATGTGTTCAAGTCAGCAGTCCCAGATGGACTGGATGTGTTCAAGTCAGCAGTCCCAGATGAGCTCCATCTGAGAGTACTGAAGGAATTGGCCGATGTCATAGCAGAACCACTGGCATGGCGGTTTGACCACTCATGGCACTTGGGTCAGGTCCCTGAGGACTGGAAAAGGGCCAATGTGATCCCTATTTTCAAGAAGGGGAGGAAGGAAGATCTGAGTAATTAAACTAATGCAGCAGGGAAACCAGCATGGATTTGTAGCAGGTAGATCATGCCTGACCAATCTGGTTTCATTTTATGACAGGGTCACAAAATGCTTAGATGTAGGAGTAGAGGTGGATGTCATTTTCTTGGACTTAAGCAAGGCTTTTGATACGGTATCTCATCCCATTCTCATAAATAAATTAAGAGGCTATGACACAGATGTTTACACAGTCCAGTGGGTGGCAAATTGGCTTAGCAGTCACACCCAGAGAGTGGTAGTAGATGGGTTGACATTGATCTGGAAGATGGGGTAGTGGGGTCCCACAGGATTTGGTCCTTGGACGTGTACTCTTCAATATCTTCATCAGTGACATGGATGTGGTTGTGAAGTGTACTCTGCCCAAATTTGTGGATGATACGATATTGTGGGGTGAAGTGCACACTCTGGAGGGAACAATTGCAGGAAGACCTGGACAGGTTAGAAAAGTGGGCAGCATGCAATAGGATGCAGTACAACAAGGACAAGTGCAGAATGCTGCACCTAGGGCGCAAAAATATCCAGCACACCTACTGACTGGGAAGTGACCCTCTCAGCAGCACAGAAGTGGAAAGGAATCTTGGAGTCATAGTGGACTCCAAGATGAACATGAGTAGTAAGTGTGATGAAAAATCATCAACAAAGCTAACAGCACTTTATCATGCATCAGCAGATGCAAGACAAGTAGAACCAAGGAGGTGATTTGTCAGACTGCAGTTGGAGAACTGGGTCCAATTTCAGGTGCCATACTTCAAGAAGGATGTAGATATTCCTGAGAGGGTCCAGAAGAAGGCCACTCATATGGTTAGGACCTTACAGAACAAGGCCTATGAGGAGAGACTGAGGTACCTGGACCTCTTTAGTCTCTGCAAGAGAAGGCTGAAAGGTGATCTTGTGGCTGCCTACAAATTCATTAGGGGATTGGAGCAAGGGATTGGAGATGCTTTGTTCACCAGGGCACCTCTTGGGGTAAAAAAGAAAAATGGTGTGCATGTCGTCGTCCCCGACTAAGGTGGCACCAGTCATCCATGACCTAGACTGGAGTCTGGAGGGGCCTCTAGGAGACCCAGGCCAGCCCCAGCTAAATAGCTAGTAGCCTTACATGCTATTCAAGCCCTCCAGGATTTTAACAAATTAACATAGTAGTTTTAGGAACCTTGCTGCTTTCCCATTAAACACATCTCATAATCCACTTGCCTGACCTGGCACAGGAACTCAAATGGGCCCTGCCACTTCACTAACAGCTTAATCTCCATGGAAGAGAGGAGTAGCAATATCCAATCTCCATATTAGTAAACTCACTGCTGGGTATTTTTATTATACTGTTGTTCCTGACCCTGTTGCACTGCCTGAAGGTTTTCCTTGGTGATGGTTCCCACTAAATCTAGCCTTTTGTGGAATTTCAGGACTTGTTATAACACATTCTGGGCCTTTGTACCCTGGGCCTGCTACAGTTCTTATAAGAGGTCTAATATTCTTCAGGGTTGCTGGTGATACAACAACTCAAAATGGAAAAAACATATATATGACTGTGGGACCTCCTGGATATCAAATAAAAAAATACAGCAGCAACTTGTCCCAATTCCAGGGGTCCCCAACTACAAAATTTCACATCTCCTTTAATGTCCAATTGAACATTTCAACCAAGCTCTTCATTTGGGGATGCTAAAGTGAGGTGTTCACTGAACAGACCTTTAAGAGAGCGCAGACTGCCACTGGCAAATGGGACATAAATACAGTACTGTGGCCAATTAATACCTTCTTGGGAATCCCCACCCAAGAAAATACCTTTAATAATTCTGAGGCAACCATATGAGATGAAGCAGAGTGTATGACCACTGCTTCTGGATACTGCACAGCATAAGCTACCAGCACAAGAATAAACCAACACCTGTTTGCCCTTGGGTCCAGAGGACCAACCAAAAATACTCCCACACATTCAAATGGAGTGTTGACCAGTGAGAGAGGCATTAAAGTGGCTCTATGACTGGACCTGAATCCAATGAGCTGACACTCTGGGTAGGAGGCGCAGAACTCTTTGACATCTTTTTGGAATCCTGGCCAGAAGAACCTCACAAGTACCTTCTCTTATATCTTCTCCACCCTCAAATAGCCCACCCAGAATATGTCATGGCTAACTTCAATACTTGCCTTCAATACTGTTTTATCACTAACAGTTGCTATGGATGGGGTCCCCATAGTTTTGCCTCTTGAAGCATTTATGAAGATGTCCCCCTGTAATTCAGAATGACGAACCTGGAATGCCAATTTGAGGTCCACCATGACTCCCCTGGGGCAGCTCAATAGACCATACAGAGAGCCATAGATATAATATTCCCTTTGGCTATGAATAGTCAGGAGCTTTCCCAGCTACTGGAGGGGTCCATGGGGTTTTGTGTCCCCCAGAATTTCCCAAAGGTTGTCTAAATCACACTGGTATACTGATGCTCTTCCCCAATCTCTTCCTATAGGCCCATTCTATCAAAAGGCAGTCCTTGTAATGATAACTCTCCTCACCACATTTAAAACAAGTTAAATGACCATCTCATTTCCCTGTCATGCTGTCCACTTTCTCCAGCACATGTAAGCAGATCACACCTCCTACTTCCTTATTAAGTCACTCCTTATTAAGGAGGTCCTTATTAAGTCACTTCTAAGGTCAAGTTTACAGCCTATTTATTTTACCAGAGCAACCTTTTCTCCACAATAAAAGAAAAATAACAAAACAAGAAAGTATGCAAACACCAACCAAATGAACAAATTAAACCCAAAATTTGTGGTCTTCTCATAGAATCTCAGAGGAGGAACACATGCTAAGTACTTCTTCCAAAGAGCCACACCTCTTTACTTCCCTTTTCACTCTGCTCCTAGAGCTTTTAAGTCTCTTTAATAACAGCTGTTATCAGCCTTCCAGCCAGGCAGGCTCTTAACTGCTAACTTCTAGGGGTGTGCAAAGCAGGCCATATTCAATTTGGATTCAGATTCAGCCCGAATCAGGGACAGCGATTCCATTAGTTGATTTGGATCACTGTCTCTGATTCTATTCAACCAAATCCGAATCTGAAGATTCAATGTTGATTCAGAGAATCAGTGATTCAGACATACACCCAGCTTTAAATGTCTTTTCTATATACCTTGAGGTACCAGCACACCTTGTGAAAGCTGTGATGTTGGGGCACATGGGGCATCCCACAGGAGTGCGAGAGTGAGGGCTCTCCATGTGCTCAGTGCTGAACCTGGAAGTGGACTGGAAGTACTTCTGGCTCACTTCCAGGTCCACCAGGGAGTGCACTGGAGGCCCCCACGCCCTCCCCAGCTTGGTAATCAACTGTGGGGGGGACCCCAGGTGCCCCCCAAACACTGGAGGCACCAGTCACTGAGCCAGGGAAATTGCGGGGGGGTCCCCAGGGCACTTCCTGGCAAACCCAGAAATGGACCGGAAGTGCTTCTGGTCCACTTTTGGGCCTGCTGCTGAGTGTGCAGTGGAGCCCCCTGTACTTCTGTGGGACACTCCATGCACCCCAAAATCACAGCATTCACGAGCCACCTACTACCTAGAGGTATATAGAAAAAACATTTAAAGCTGTGTCTATGTCTGAATTGCCGAATCTTTCTGAATCTCTCCAAATTGATTCAGAGGGTTCAGATTTGATTCAGAGACATTAAAGGATCCTCTGAATTGATTTGGATATGGAGATTCAGCCACCAAATTAGGCTGAATCTCAGCTAAATCAAATCAGGGACTGAAGCTTCGCACACTGCTACTAACTTCCTGCATCTGGGTCTCAGGCTTAGCTTCAGGTTGAGCACCTCTTTACAGTCCCAAATCAATTTTCAATCTATTTCTATATCATTTCAAAGCCCTTTCCCTTTTCATTATTTCTAGTTTAAGCCTTTACTAAAGATCATAGATGGCTACAGGCATATGACAAGAAGTGAACGGGACACTACTGAAACTACTTTCATTCAAATTTATTTGTAACTGTTTTCATAAAAGAATGCTCTTACAGTTATACACTGAATGCAAGAGTTGCATGTATTCTCATTTTATGTACATCTGTCATAGAAAAATGAAGAACGTCTTATGCTGTTTTACTTTTAACAAGCTCAAAAAGTCATGGGGGATCTAACAATAATTTACAGGTCTCTCATAAACAAGGAGTAACAGGATGAATCTACATACAATTAAGGCAATTGAATAAACTCCAGTAGAGTTCATGTCAGAGTTTACTGCTCATGGGAATGCCATTTGCATGTGCCTGAGACTGCAGTATGCAGGGGTGGCAAAGCCATGGCTGGCAGAGGGCCCTGGGGGTCAGCCTGCCAGCCTGGGGTTGGGCAGGGCTGGGGCTGTGGACCTGAACAGGCTCTGGCCCCATCCCAGTGCTACAAACAGCCCCGGCCACGTGCTTCCATCAGACCTGGCCTCAGCCACCACCACTGCCGGGCCAGGGCCATCGGCAGCACCAGGATGAGGACAGGGCCCAGGCCCATGGATCTGTGTGGGCCCCAGCCTCATCCCAGCGCTGCCATTGGGCTTGGCCATGTGCTGCTGGCGGGCCTGGATCTGGCCAGCACATCCACTGCTGCCATATGCCCCAGCTCAGCGCTGCTGCTGGGCCAGGGCGTTCTGCAGTGCTGGGATGAGGCTGGAGCCTGGGACTTGTGTGGGACGTGTGTGGGCCCTGGCCCCACCTCAGCACCGCTGACAGCTCTGGCCATGGCCATGCATTGCTGGCAGGCCGAGCCCTGACCAGGGCCTCAGCCCTGGTCCCAGCCCCGGCTGGCACCTCCACCATGCTGCTGGGCCAGGGCCATCAGCAGCGCTGGGATGAGGCCAGAGCTGGGGCTCGGACCCATGGACATGTGCAAGCCCTGGCCCCATCTCAGTGCTACAGATGGCCCTGGCCCTGGCCACATGCTGATGGCAGGCAAGGCCCTGGACCCATCCCAGTGCTGCCAGTGGGCTTGGCCCTGGCCGCATGCTGCCAGCAGGCCAGGCCTTGCCTGGCACCTCCACTGCCACTGCCTGACCCAGCCCAGTGCCACTACCGGGCTGGACCATCTGCAGCACTGGGATGAGGCCGGGGCCCAGGCCCATGGACATGCGTAGGCCCCAGCTCCATCTTGGCACTGCAGATGGTCCCAGCCAGCACCACTACTGCTGCCGGCCCCAGCCCAGGGCTGCTGCTGGGCCAGGGCTGGGGTTGGAGCCATGGACACATGCAGGCCCTGGCCCCATTCTGGCACTGCTGACCATCCTGGCCCTGGCCACATGCTGCTGCTGGCCTTGGCCCATGCTGTCGGTGGGCCCGGCCTCAGCCCTCACTGCCACTGCCAGCCCCAGTCTAGTGCCACTACTGGGTCTGGGCTGGCAGCAACAACAGGATGGGCCCAGGGTCCACAAAGGCCCTGGCACTTCCAGCAGCCCTGGCAGCCAGCTGGGGCTGGGCTGAGCCAAACTGTGACAGTGTTGCCAGCTGCTGGAAGGCCTGGCCTAAGCCCTCACCACCACCATGGGTCCAGTACAGTCCCACTGCCGGGTCTGGGCTGTTGGCATCTTTGGGATGGAGCCAGGGCCCGTATGGGGCCAGGGCTATGGACCTGCACAGGACCCAGCCCCATCCCGGCACTGTCAAAGGCCCCGGCTACGTGCTGCTGATGGGCCCCAGCCCTGCATGGGCCCAGCACCAGCTGGCACCACCACTGCCATAGGCCCCAGCCCTGCATGGCCCTAGCCATAGTGCCCGGTACTGCTGCTAGCCACAACCCTGCACTATCGACAGCCTGGCTACAACCCCAGCCTCACGCTGCTGTGGGGCAACCAGTGGCCTGGCCCCAGCTCCAGTCGCAGCCCCATGCTACCCACGACTGGTCTCCAGCCCCCTGTTGCCCATGGGCCCTGGCCCCAGCCCTATGCTGCTGGGTGGACCTGGTTCCACAGCCCAGCCCTCGCTGCCAGTGGGCCCCAGCCCCAACCCCAATGGGCACAGTGCCAGCACCTTCTGTCTTCAAGCGCTGGCACTGGGCACAGGGCTGGGAGACTGCCAGGGCTGGAGTGGGGAGGCAGCAGCTGTTTGCAGCCTCTCAGCTGCCTCCCACCCAGGTTTGTGGTAGCTGCTGATAGCCATGGAACCTGGGCTACTTCCAGCAGCTGACTGGGAGGACAGAAGCCTTGCTGCAAGCAGCCCAGGCTCTGTGGCTATCAACAACTACCCAGAACCTGGCCTGGCTGCATCCGGGAGCCTACAAACAGCTACTGCCTCCCAGACCTGGCCTCAGCTGCCTCCCAGCCCCAGATCCAGCCCTGGGCTCTAGGGAAGCACAGATACTGGCAATGCTCCCCACTGTGCTGCTCTTGCTGTCACTTCTGCAGAGCAGCACATGAAACCTGGTGCAGCAGGGCACAGCATGGGGCACAAAAAGCTGCATGTCACTCCAAGCTCCCCACTGCCCTAGCCACACTTACCCTGCAGGCAGAAGCAGCAGTGAGGGGCTCAACCCTGCATGCTGCCCATGCTGCTTCTATGCACACAGGGGAAGTGTGATCTGGGCAGCATGGAGCTTGCAGCAGCAGGCAGATTCCCTGTCCAGGCCCTCTGTACCTCTGCCGCTCTGAGTCACACATGCTGCGCTCTGGAGGGCCCAGGGGAGGGCAGCAGGGCTGGGAGTGCAGTGTGTGTGAGAGCAGCACAGCAGGGAACATTGCTGGTATCTGCTGCCTCCCCGAGCCTGGGACTAGGTCTGGGAGGCAGCTAGGGCTGGGGCTGGGGCAGGGAGGTAGCAGCTGTTTGCAGTCTCCTGGCTGCAGCTGTTCCAGGTTCTGGGTAGTTGCTGATAGCCACGGAGCCTGGGCTTAGGGGCAAGGGGCAGCAGGCCTGGGGTGCAGTGGAAGCAGGAGTAGGAGCAGGGCCTTTGGGTAGGGAGCAAGGGGCATAGGCAGGGGATCCTGCCATGTACCCCCTGCCTTCATTTTGTTTTTCTGGCATGCCGGCCCTTTGGCACCTTCCAAGGTAGGCATTGTAGGTTTTTCGGCACTCCACCCAAAAAACTTTTTTCTACCTCTGTTCTAGATCATTCCTGCCCAATGCTTATCCAGTCTCTTCTTGAACACCTCAAATGATGGAGATTCCATGATTTCCCTGAGCAATCTATTCCACTTGAGTCTTTTCTCCATCCCCTACACAGTAGCCCTTCATATATTTGAGAACAGCTATCATGTTCACGCTTAATCACTTTCCCCCTAAGATGAACATGTTTATTTCCTTAAACCTGTCCTTGCATGGCTTGCCTTGTGGAACTCCACTAAAAGGCTGCCATTCTGATATGCATGGATCCATTTATAATTATCCTTTACTTGCAGCTATGGAGCCAGTTGTCTATCCACTTTGTGGTAGTTGTCTATTTCTTCAGTTTCTCTCTTCAGTTTGTTTATGAGAAGGTATTGTGGGACTTTGTCAAAAGCCTTGATGAAGTCCAGATACATTGTGTCCACAGCATTCCTTTTATCCACTCAAGTAGCTACTTGTTAAAGAAGGAGATCAAGTTTATTTGGCACAATTTTTTCATAGTAAATCCATGCTGGCTGCCGTGATCATCCTTTCCTTCTCCAAATGCTTGTGAATGGATTTCCTTATTATATGCTCCAGTAACTTTCCAAGTATCAAGTTGAGGCTAATCAATCTATAGTTGCCTGGATCCTCCTACTTGCCTTTTTTCAGAGGGGCACTATGTTGGTTCTTTTGCAGTCTTCTTGTACTCCACTGTGTCCCGTGACTCCATAAAAATTATTGCCAAGGGCTCCAAGATCCCCTTTACCAGTTCCTTAAATACCCTGAGATGAAGTTCATCAGGTCTGCTGACCTGAATTCACTCAGACCCACCAAACATTCTCTGTTTCTTTTCTTACCTAAAACCCTCAGCTTGTCCCCTTTCTTACCCAAATATTTATTAACTGTCTGGTTGTTGCTCATTTTCTTTTTTTTGAAGACTGAGACAAAGTAGCTGTTGAGCAGCTCCACCTTCTTTGTACTTTCTGTTAAGATTTGACCCTATTTAACAACTTCCTTGGTCATTCTTTTCTAGCCAACATATTTATAGAACCTCTTCTTGTCTTTAGCTTCCCTTGCCAGGTATAGCTCATTTTCCACCATTCTCACCTTAATTTTATTCCTGAAAGTTCTTCTTATTTTTTGGTATATTTATTTGGTGACCTGCCCAAGTTTCTATTGCCTGTATGCCTTTTTTTTTCCTTTTGTTTTTGTCGGCTTCTTTTTTTTTTTCCTTGCATATGAAGCATCCTAGAATCTCCTTGTGCAGCCATATTGGTCTCCTGTTGTGTTTCCATCTTGTTGAGAATAGTTTCTGGTTGGGCTTCAAATACCATGCCCTTTAGGATCTTTCAACTTCCCTGAGCACCTTTATTCTTTGTTTTTTCCTTCCATAACACCATACATACTATTTCCTTGAATTGGCTGAAATTCACTTTTTTGAAATCCAGCATCTTTAATTTTGTTGATACCTTACTTTCCCTGTCTTAGGATTGTGAATTTGATCACACTGTGATCCCTTCCTCCCAAGTTTCCCATCATTTTCATATTCTCTACCAGTTCCTCCCTATTGGTCAGAATAAGATGCAAGATAGATGAGCCCTTAGTTATAGCCTAAACTTTATGGAACAGAAAGTTGTCCTCCACACAGGGTAAGAACTTGCTCAATGTTATATGTTTGGCTTGATCCTTCTTCCAGAAGATGTCTGGAAAATTGAAGTTTCCCATCAGTACCATTTAATCATTTTTTGATAGTTTTGTCACCTTCTTGCAGAGTGCCTCATCCACCTCTTTTTCCTGACTTGGCTGTCTATAATAAATTCCCACCGTTATTTTGGTGCTGTATCCTTCACATTTTATCTTTACCCAAATGCATTCTGATCTATTACCTTCTTCTTCCCTAACCAAGGAACAAGTGTATGTATTTTTATATATATAAGGCAATGCCACCACTTTTTCTACCAACACTGTCTTTCCAAAAGAGAGTATACCCCTCAATGTTGATATTTCAGTTAAAGGAATGGAATTCCAAGTCTCAGCGATACCATAGTTCCTTTCACAGGCTGTGACTTCCACAGCATCTTGTTTGTTCCCCACACTTCTCACATTTGCATACATACATTGTATGTATTTTACATTCTGACCTATTTGCTTCCTTTTTGCACCTCTTTTTGTTGTCCTGTTCTCCATGCTCCTTAATTCTCCTGAGTCTTACAGTCTCTTCTGATCTTCTCAGTGTCATTCCTGGTGGTATTATTGATACCTACAAGAACACGCAGTAAAGGATGGTCTGACAGATACATGAGTTCAACAGTCTTTCTGTGACATCATGAATATGGGCTCCAAGCAAGCAGGATACCTTCAAGGACCCCAAATCCAGAGGACAAATTGGTGCTTCTGTCCCCTGCAGAATGGAATCATCAATCACTACCACTTTCCTCTTCCTTCTTGGTACAGTGGTCTTAGAGCCCCCATCTCTGGTGACCTGCACTTTCTGCATTCTAGATCACAGGGTCCCCTAGTTATTTTTCTCACCTATGCCTTTCCCCACAGTTGTTCTGCAACAGAATGTTTGAAATTGGTTAGTGACTTCAATCTGTTCCTATTGAATTCTGGGAACCTCCTTCAGTAGCTATCTGGTAACACTTTTGTTCTTTTCTCTTTGGCCTCTCCTGTGCCCACTTCTCATAATTCCTACCCAAGAAGTCTTCATTTTCCATAATAGTACACAGCACTGATACCTCAAACCCTTCAATCTTTTCATCCAAGTTGGGCAACAGCTTACACTTAGTGCAGATGAAATGGTACAGTAGAATAGGCAACATAGTGGCAGACTGAGACCACTGAAGTATGAAGAGGGTAGTTGTTACCTATAAAGTGCAGGAAGTAGCAGCTCTTGTTAGGTTGCAATGAGTCACAAAGCCACTGCTCATATTGAGTCCAAACTTTTTACTGTCTGGTAGGTTTGTGAACTTCTGTTTTCAGGCACCTCTTCTGGACATGTTTTATAACCTTCCTTTAAGAAAAAGGATTGTGAGGTCAGACAGGGAGCAGCTGTTCTGTGAAGGATGTGCTCCTACTAGTGTTTGTCTGTTTCTGTCCCTTATATTTTTTTTCTGAGAGAGCTCATTTTGGTGCATAGTTCCCACCTGGTTTCACCAACATAGTTTCCACAAGGACATTTGGCTCACTGGATGAAGTATATCACATTCTGTAATGTACATGTGTAGGATCTATGGATTCTGATTGTTTTCTTGTGGGGGTGTTGACTGTGGTGATACTGGAGACATGCTGACAGGTTTTGCATTTAGTGTCACGGCAGGGTTACGTCTCCTTCGGAATCTGTTGATAAGAAGGGAGTTTGCTTTTGATGGTGAGTTGGGCCATGTTTGGTGGTTTCTTGAAGGCCAGGCATGGGGGAGTTGGGAATAATTCCCTCAAGGTCTGATTTTTTTTAAATTATAGACTGTAATTTTTTGATATTCCTTTTTATAGGTTCCAGTGTGGGACAGGATGTGTTTGTCACCAGAAGAGTGCAGTCAGTAGGGGTTTTCTTTTGTAGTAGATAATTGTGGGGTATTTATGTGGCTCATTCAAAGATATGATCTATTTCTCTGCTGGAGTGTCCTAGCTGGGTGAAGGCATGTTGCATGTTGATCAGGTGAGCACCATGAGTATTCTTCCCTAAACAGATGTGTTGGTAACTGAGGATCTGACTATAGATTACAGTCTTCTTGATGCATCTGGGGGTTTTGCAGGTTCTCTGGATATAAGGGAATGTTCTGTATACAGGCAACCCCTGCTTAGCGCTCTTAATTGGTTCCTGAAAAAACCAGTGTTAAATGAAACAAGCGTTAAGCAAAACTGAAAGTACTTGATGATCTAAGATGGTGACTGCAATTGTTTTTAATGACCCAAGATGGCAACATTATAACAAAACATTATAACATTATAACAAAACATCGCAAGCATTATAACAAAACTCACTGAGTGCTAACTGAAACCAGGTATCAATTTCAAATGAGCATTACAAAGAAATAGTGCTAAGCAAAACAACATTAAGTGAGGGTTGCCTGTATACATGTCTTTATATATCTTTGAATAAGCTAAACAAATACTTGGAGGGAAATCACCTTTATTGGAGATTTTCAAGATAAGGCTAGATAAGCACTGGTTAAGAATGATGTAGGAAATGCATTCCTCCATTTGTGAAGGGGGTTTGGGCCACCTGACCCTCAGCATCCCATCTCACTCTATAATTGTATGATTTCAGCAATGTCCCAATACAACTTTTGAAATATGTTGCACTGAAGTGAGGATGTACTAAACCACTTTAATTCCTTCAGGTTCAGAAGCATAGGTCACATTTCACTCTCTGTAAGCCAGTTTGCATAATGAAGTATTTGCTTTATGAGAATTATCTTTTTTTCTGAATAAGGATATCATGACTACATAACATAAAGAATATACATGCTGAGGGTAAAATGATTGTATTACACAAAGAATTATTTCTATTGTTACTTGCACTGCAGTAGAAGAGTAAGAATAATGTAGCTGCAATGGTTCAAGAAATATGTAAGAGGTGATGATTTTTTTATTGATAGCTTTTATTGAACCAACTGTATAGTTGGGAGAAATGTTACACAAGCTTTTTGGTACAAAATCACCCTTCTTCAAATCTGGAAAGGACGTAGACACAATGTGAGCTAACAGATTGAACAATAATGTGTATAATTCCACAAGTGAATGAAAGCTGTCTGCTTAAAGGAAAGGACAGCTGAAAAGGAGGAGGAAAGAGAGGCTTCAAAACAAGTGCAGTAGAACAGATTACCTAATCAGTGGAAGAGCAAGACCACTCATGACAGGAAATATTGTTATTACCTTTGAAGTTCAGGAAGATGAGCAGTGGTACCTCATTTACTCAAATATAAGATGACCGTAAATATTGGACCCAATAATTAGATTGTATATTTGGAAAATGTATACATTTGTTATAATTTTCCAGGTATAGAATCTAATTATCACAGGGTTGTCTTTAATTTGTCCCATTTCCACAACTACATCAGAAAAAAGTGGCCGAGGGTGGGGTTCAGGTGACTCTCTTGCCCTCTTCCCCCCCCACCACTTCTTTTCCCTGCAGCTTTCCTACCCCCCTTACTGTTAGACCCTACTCAGGGTCTGTTCCTTAACCAAGCTGTCCATGACAGTAGTGGACAGAGGGGAAGGAAGAAGCTGTAGAGGGCAAGCTGAGAAGCACAGCTGGTCTGACTCTGGCCCTGATCCAGACTTAGGGCCAGAGTCAAAATGCAGCAATTACCTGCCTTCCCTCCCCCCTCCATTAATTTGAAATGTAAGAGACAAAAAAACCACTAGCTCTGCAACAAACATACCCATGGTAATTTACATATATGCAAATTACTATTTGTTCATTCATCCAGGAGGAAGGCATTTTAACTTGTTGCAAACTGCTGCAAGTTCCTGCACAGGTACTCCATAACCACAACTTTCAAGAAGCACTTTTGTACCTGCTGGGCATGTTTACATGAGACATTTACTGCAGAGCTGACTAATTAGCTGCACAGTAAATATTGTGCATCTATACATGCAGGACTATTAAGCTGCAGCAAATTAATCAACCCCTCATGTGTAGATGCTGAATTGAGTGCAAACTGAGTCTAGGTAGCTGAGGCAGCAGGGGTCCATACTCCTGCCTGCTGCCAAGCCACATGGCTTGCTAGCTGTAGGAGCCTCTTGGTGCAGGCAGCTCCTCCACCAACCAGTGGAGCCACCCAGAGCCCAGGGCTAGTCCCTGTGAACTCTCCAGACCAGGGCTCACCCTTGAGCCTGCTACCAGCCTGGGGCTGGGGATGACCCCAGAGACCCCTGACAGTCTGGGGCTGACCATGACATCCACTAGCCAGAACCCAGGGATGACCCTGGAGCCCCCTGCTAGCCCAGGGCTGCCCCAGGCACTGTGCCAGGCTGCCACTGTCAACTGCTGCCCAATGGTGCCACCCACTGCCTGGGTCTGATCCACCAACTCTGCCTCCCCTAAGCAGGAGGTGGCTATGGCAGGGCCAGCTTCTCAAATAGGCTCTGCTGGCCCTGACCCATGGAAGAGAAGGGGGAGAAGGATAAGTAGGCTAGACAATGCCCACCCTGGGCCCCAGGTCAGTCTCCAGGCCATGAGCCTCACTCAGACAAGAGGTTTTGGTGGTCAAGGCTGGGGTGTCAGTGCTTTCCTCTGGGCTCGCTCCCCTAGGTGCCTCCTCCCCACTGTTTCTCCCAAAAGATTTGTAAATAGACACTACAGAGTTTCATGGAGATGAGCATGCTTTTTTGGTGGTGCATGTTGGGGTTGGGTGGGAAATCCATTGTTGTGTTGTAGATGGAAATCAAGTTTTGGGTTTGCTGCAAACTGTCCACAGGGAGCTTGGGGTTGTATTGTGAGCCTGAGGTTTCTGGGCAGCTTCCCAGGCACCCTACTGTGGGGGGTGGAAAGTGAGTTGGTTAGCAACTGCCTCAGGGGCACGGTGCCCTGGCCACTGCTGCTGGGGGGTGGAGAGGAGTGTCCATGGTGTGCTGAGTACTGGCTGTTCGGACAGCATCCTGGAGGGCTGTATCAGCAAGTTGCAGACTGCTCAAAGCCACAGAAGTGTGTGGCTCCCTGTAGTCAATCACATGGGCCAGGAAGCACAAGCAACGCTCCCAGAAGAAGCTGCGGTGCTCCCGGAAGTGCAGGCAGTGCTTTACCTGGCAGCCCCACTTCCCAGCCGGCACTTGCAGGGAGGGCTACTAGTGCTCCTACCTGGCCTCCTTGCCTGTCACCTAAGTGGGGAGCGCTGCCTCTCAGGGTGCACCAGCACTCTCAGGTGGTGCACGTGCACTCCCGTGCACCCCCTATGCACCTCCACTGTGTGCATTATATGTGTGTGTGTGTGTGTGTGTGTGTGTGTGTGTGTGTGTGTAAGCCTACCAGTCTCTCAATCATTATAATAAAATAGATTCTAAATGCCTAAATATTTTGGCATTTGCATTTCTTTTTTTAATCATAGAAACACAGACCTCCTGCTGCCCACTTTGCACACCAGGACACAGGCCCAGCTGTGCCTGTCCCCCTCTGCTGCTTTGTGGCAAGAAGCAGCCCAGATATGCTGGTTCCCTGCCTCTGCCTATGTCATTGCCTCTCACTCCCAAGCCACAGCTCCCTGGCCCTGCCAGTACCCTGACTCCTGACCTGCTGCCCTCTGCCCCCTGTGCCCAGCCCCCCACTGTGTGAAGAAAGAGGTGAGTGCATGGGGAATGGCAGGGTGTGTGGGGAAAGGGGATGTGGGCACAAGCAGTAGGGGGCAGGCTTGTGCCCCCTCCCTGAGATTACTGCATCCACAGCCTAGTCTGTCTCCATCTTCTTTATAATCAATCTGAAGACTAATTTAACCTCTCCAGCCCTGCCACCACTCAGTCATACCTTCTCCAGACTAAACAGTCCTAGTTCTTTCAGACTTTCTTCATAAGTCATGTTTCCCAGGCTTTTAATATTTTTTCTCACTCTCCACTGGACTCTTTACAATCTACTTACAATCTACTTTACAATCACACTTCCTTGAAACGTGGGGCCCAAAACTGGACGTAGTACTCCAGGTGAGGCCTCACTGATGCCAAGCTGAGTGGAAGGATCATTTTCCTTGGGTGCATCTACACGAGACGTTTAATACACAGTAGACTAATTCTACTGCGTATTAGCACATCATTGCAAAAAACGTGCTAATGCACTGATGCACAGTAGAATTAGTCTACTGTGCATTAAGCACCATAAAAAGACCATGTAACTTTGCATTAGCACCAGCTACTGTACATTTATGTAGTACCTCATGTTAGACGTACTAAACTCGGTGCTCAGCAGCAAAGGCACATTAATGCACATGTAGACGTTCCATTTAACTTGCAAGAGCTACTTGTGTTTTACAGCCCTGTATATTGTTGACTTTTCTTTCTTGCAGCAAGAGTACACTGTTGGATCATATTCAGCTTATATACATTTCCTTCTGAAGAAAGTTACATATTTCCTATGACAGTGATAAACTATTTGATCTGCCTGTATGTCCACACATATGAAATCATTTTTCAAAGTTTTCATTGTTTAAAAAAAAAGTGATTTTTGTTTTTCATTTTTTTTAATACTTTTTCATTCCCCGTCTATCCTACACTTTTTTTTACCCCTTTCCCACTACTGATTATGATAACATTAATTATGTTACAAGGTGGTTGGATTTTTTTTTCTAATTGTTCTCCATTTTTGTTGCATATTGATTTTTTTCAAAATGTCTTCAATGTTGGCAGTAAGTTCCAATAAACAACTTTTCCACCCTGTGGGTGCCTCTACACATGTAATTAATGTGAGGCAATGAACTCTGGAGCTCTGGAAGTGTGGCATGTTGAGGCAGGACAGGGCAGCTCCAGCTAACAGGAAGCCAAGGGGGTCACCCTGGCAGCCTGGAGTCACTCCCCCTGGCTCAGTGTGCTGCAGAGGGCCCCCACACTGAAGCACCCTCATGCCCCAGCCAGCTGGGGCATCATGTACACATGCAGTGTTGCAGAGTTTTTAACCTGCAGCAGGATAATACTTGTATTTACACCGTATGGGCATGTCCACATGAGCACGCACATGCCTCTTGCAGTGTTTTAAACCCCTTTGATATGCTGCAAGACACATGTGAGGGAACAAAAACATGTTCTCCACGCTGCATATTTGCAGCTCAGGGGCATAATTTGACACCTGGATATTTAGGTATCTAAAAATACTCCAAGAGAAAAAAGATGGGCAGAGTACAGTCCCAGACCATGTCCTGAGGCAAACGGAGGCTCAGTCCTCCATGGAGATGCTCTGGTAGTCAGCCAAAGCATCTCTATGGCTGGCCCTTTCCCTAGTGCTGAAGCACACTGCCCACCCATGTGAGGCAGGCAGTGGTGCAGGCAGCAGTGACTGGGACCTGGGCCCCATGCCAGGCAAATAAGGGGGGGAACCATGGGAGGGGTGCCCTGGGAAGGCTGGGTCCGCTACCCATCCCTGCCCAGCCCCCCATTATTACCCCTATTATTCCCCCACCTGGTCCCAGCCCCACCACTTGCTCTGGGTTATTTGGAACCCAGTTGGGTTTTGCTTTACTACGGTTCCGGCCCTGCCCCAGTCTCTGCTTCTCGCCCCTCTAACTTCTGTCTCATTTCACCCTCTCCTGCTTCTGGCTCACTGCCACCTCCAACACCTGTCCTATGCTCCTGTTGTTCCAGCTGTCCTGAACTCCTCTCTGCCAGCAAACCCCTGTTTCTTTGCTACTGCCTCATCCCCACTGCCTTTTCCCCTGATCTCTGTCACTGAACAGTAATTTTGCTTCACATTTCCTGCTATGCAACGCTACTGTGCAGTTGTCACATGCTACTGCACAGTCAGCATTTTGTGTAGATACAGCCAGTGTGAACTGTTTAGCTGCACCTTACTAGCAAGTAGTAAAAAAAAGGATTTTTTGGTGAGTTCTTTTCTAGAACATTTTGTTTAATCACAAACCACTGTTCTTTAAAGTCATCTGTAGGTGGTAAAGGTAAAGGCAGGGGGGTTGGTAGGGTGACAGACATGCCAGATGTCCACCAGGGAGTAGTCCATCAGGATCTCCCTAAGGATGCCCATATTGGTCTGTTCCATTCCCTGCCCAACCAGTCTCGCATATCTAGGGTGATGTTAAAGTTCCCGCCAAAGACCAGGCACTCACAAGGGTTGAGGGTGCTGTGCCTGGACAAAAAAAGTCTGCCAACTTGGGGTCCCTTGCAGGGGCATACACATTAAGAAGGTTCAGGACCAGCCCCTGCACATGGACCCAGAGGTGCAGCAGGCAATCCAATACCACCTTAACGTCCTGGAGAACCTCTGGCTACAGGCCTGGGGAGAACAGAGTGGCCACCCCGCAAGAGGTGGCCGAGAGGTGACTAAAAAAGACCCTGCTTCCCCACTCCAGCTGCTAATTAGGCTTGTCAGCCAGAGTCATCAGGGTCTTCTGTAAGGATACAATGGGGTACCCTCCCTCCTGAAGGAAGGAGAGCACCTAGCATCTCTGGAGACCTTTCCTACAACTGTGGAATTAAGGGTCACAATCTTGAATGACCTCATGGCTGGGGGGTGGAGTTGATGGTTCAGCAGGGGCCTCGTGCAACTCAACGCCCGGTGTGGCATGCATCAGCTCATGGAGAGCCACCCCATGTGTATAGAGGGTGTCTACAAAATTGTAGTCCTATCTATAGATCTGGGCATTGCAGCTTTTGGGTCCCTTGCCATCCCCCCACCCTCCTCACCAGCACCCTTGCAGTGACAAGGATGCTGTCAAAATCTCCCCAGCAGTCCAAGGCATCCTATATCTTGCTGGCGGACCAGCAGGTGTAGTCCTGGTCAAGAAATGCAAGTAGCTCACCCCGGGGACCACCAAGACCAAGAGTTCTGCAGGCTCCATGGAGGCTCCTGCTGGCTCTTGGGTGTCCTCCTCCTGGGGTCCAGTGGGGTCCCTAGGTACCATCTGAATCTCCCAGTCCACAAAAACCTTGGACTCTACCTGGGATTGGGATAGTTCTGCAGCCCCTTGGGATGTGGGTGGCAGTAGGGTTCCCTCACAAGATGGCATGGTAGATATGGAACCCCAGGGGGTCTGCATGGAATTCCCAACACGATCAGACTGTTGGTCCAGGGACTCCACACTAGCCCCCTCTGATGTGGGATCATTGGGCAGGCTAGTAAGCAAGGAAAGAGACCTCCTTGCCACAAAAGCAAGAGGCTTCCCCGATCTTGGGGGCCCCCACTATCCATGTCAGAACCTGCACCCAGGTCTTTAAGTGCATGTTCTCCCACTTGGGAACTTGCACTTCACTCTGGGCCTGCAGGTAAGTGCTGCAAAGGGGACCTCGTCACCCAAGTTGGAAGGCTCAGCAGTGGAGGGTCCAGGCCCCATGGCTTTGGCTCACCCCACAGCTGTGGTTCCCCCACTGGGGGGCTGCATTGCTCAGGCTTGAGCTAGGGCCAGGGAGAGGCTGAGTGGGTGTGCATGCTGGTGGAGCACATCTGGTCCCCTCAGGTGCTAGTGGTCTAGGCTTGGGGGTAAGGTCCTTGCCCTTCCCACCACTAGCTGAGGAAGGGGCTGAAGAGAAGCCCTTCCCACGACCCTTGCCCTTGGTTGCTGATGGCAGGAGGCTGAGCTTGGGAACCCTTCTGGGGAAGGGGGCTGGCCAGGGGAGACCCTGTAGCCCTGTTGGCTGCCTACCAGAGTTTTGCCTGCCCCTGAAGTGGAGGCTGCAGGGTTCTCTACCCCTAGAGGAGGTTGGTTGGACTCTGCCTCTAGGGTTGGAGCTGTAGGGGCATGCATCCCCTTGGGGGCTTGGCTGGGATCTGCCCCCATAGTGGGGGCTTCAGAAAGGTCTGTGGGGCATCTGACCCTCCCCAGAAGGTTCCTGCCCCATCACTGTTTAACATGAGGGCAGGGAAGACAATAAAAAACTCCAAAATATCAATTGGGGCTGGTGAATCTAATAAGGGCAGGCTGGGGTTGTGGGGGGGGGGTGGAAAAGAGGCAGGGAGAAAGGGACCTGAAGCTCACTGAACTACAGCCCTACAGGAGAAAACCCAGGAGGGCTAAGCTTGGGGATTGAGTGGGGAGGGAAGCACGCACACAAGGGCTGGGGAAACTCGAGCTGGCTTACTTAGCCACACAAAAAACACCAGGGCAGGGAAAGTGAACCATGGGACTTGCTACACAAGGGCAAGAACACACAGGGAAGGCTGCTGAGGCAAAGGTAAAAGATGACTGCATTGGTGGAGGGGCTTTGTTTGTCGATGACCTGTCCAGAGGCCCATCAGGCCTCCAGTCAGGTGCTTAGCAGCAGAACAGTACGCAGGAATATAAAGCAGGATCAGATGCAGTGAGGCAGCTGTGGGGAAGGCAGGAGCATTCAGTCAATTAGGGAGTAATCCAGTGCAGGTGTAGTGTCAGGTGGTGCAAGAGGGAATCTCTCTCTCTCTCGGGCAGCAGCGGCACAATGGTGCAGCATCAACAGCAGCAGTAGTGCTGGTAATAGTCATCCAGTCCAGCCACTTAGGGTGTGCTTCAGTTGAGATGAAGGTGAGGGGTTGCCTGCCAAGGCAGCTGGAGCAGGCAAGGCACCTTTAGGCTCCACCAGTGATGGTAGGGGAGGGGCCCACAGGTAGTAAAGGCTCCCTCCCCAGGCTGTCCCCCAACCATGGCTTGGCTGTTGGGCTGGGCAGCAGGCCATAACAGGAGTGCAGAAGTTGAGGTACAGTGCTGGGTTGCAGTGCAGAGCAGTGGGCCCCTGCCTGAAGGGGGCAGTTAGGTGAAGCAGAGGACCCCCGCCCCCATGGGTGGGGGCACCAAGAACAGCAGCAGCAGCCCAAAGCAAGGAGGGGCATGGCCAATGTATTTCCAAAATCTCTGAGACCAAGCCAGCAGCTAGCAGTAGCCAGAGGCAGGAAAGGACCTGGCCATTGTCTCCCAAGAATCGCGTGAGATCAAGCTTGCAGCAACAGCAACAGCCTGGACAGGAAGGGGCATAGCCAACTTGCTCCCAGAGGCTCCTCCCCCAGAAGCTCCTGAGGGCATGTAGCCCTAAGCTGATGGCCAAGGTAGGTTTTTTTACTGCTGGGATCAGCACGGGTGCTGGCCCTGGGCTCTAGCTCCCCCTGGCTGCAAATTTGGGATGAGCTGGGCACGTTTATTTTGCCCCAAATGGCACAACTTGCCCCACAGGAAACTAGTAGACTAATTAACTCTGCAGCAGGAGACTACATACAAGTAAATGCAAGGGGTAACTAGGACCAATGGTCACAAGTTACTGGAGAGCAGGTTTAGGTTGGACATTAGAAAACACTACTTCACAGTTAGGGTGGCTAGGATGTGGAA
>JAGPOW010003182.1:33015871-33039971 GCA_030014935.1 Caiman crocodilus
TCACAGTTAGGGTGGCTAGGATGTGGAACCAGCTTCCTAGGGAAGTTGTTCTTGCTCCTACCTTGGGCATCTTTAAGAGTAGATTGGATAGGTACTTGGTTGGGGTCCTGTGACCCTGGCACTCGTTCCTGCCATTGGCGGGAGGTCAGACTAGATGGCCTACTCTAGGCCCCTTCTGACCCTAGATACTATGATACTATGATACTATCCTCCTGCAGAGGTTTCTACTTCACAGCAGCCACATCTACATGAGAAGCTGACTGCACAGGAGCCTAAGGCTAAGGTGCAGTAGTGTTTCATGGCAGAAAAGTGTGATGCTATGCTACTGTGTGGTAGTCTCAGGCTATTGCACAGTCAGCATCACGAAAAAGCTGTTCCTCATCACTACTGTGCAGTAGCTCCAGTCACTGCAGAGTCATTTAGCACTTGTTTATACAAGTGCTAAATGACTGCACAATAGCAACTGCACAGTCAGCAACTTGTCTAGCCATGGCCAGGAGCACACATATAGATGCTGCTAACTAGCCCTGCACTGGGGAATCCCTGTGCCCAATCCAGCCCCTCTGCAGCATATTGAGCCACGGGGGAGCAGGCTGACCCCAAGGACTCCCTTCCAGCCAGGGCTGCTCCAATTCAGCTCAATGTGCTGCATTCCTGGGTGCACATTCAAATAGCATGCTTGAGAGCAATAAGATCCAAAGCAATAAACTCTGGAGTTAATTGCTTCACATTAATTGCACGTGTAGATGTCCTCAATGACTACTGAATTTCATGGAAGTTGTTCCAGTGATTTCCATGGTGTTTGAATCTGTTCCTCTGTAAGTTCTTATATAACTGCTGAAATGTGTTTTCAAGGATGATGCCTTTTGAGAATTTTGGAACTGCATATGAAAATAAGGGGAGGAGGGTGATGGCATGGTTCAAATTCCATAGAGATAAAACATGACAGAGAAGAAGTAGAACCACAACCGACTATGTAGAGTGAAAGACCAACCAAGGTTAGCATAACAAATGAGCAAGTAGCAAAGGACGATGCAGCATAGGAGGAAATGCTTATAAGATCAGAGACACAGTTTGGTAGACCCAAAAGATTACTTACATTGATTCTAATCTTGTGTTTCCTGTTCCTGTTCTCTCTCTAAATTCATACTTAATAACCTTTTTTAGTACTGCTATTGACATTGTTTCATAAATAAGAGAATCATGCTTAATAGAACCAGTTTTAAAGATAAATACATTTAAAATTATTACTTTTCACATTATGTTGTAAGCAGCATTCTAATTGATGCCCCAGAGAATAAGGTTAAACATCAGTTCAGAATATCTGGCATGTTCTCTTTTGTTTTCTTTGAACAATTTTGGACTCCCCAAGAGCACTTTTTCTGGCTACCTAGATAGCAGATGCCAGATGAATTATCTGTGGGCCAGGCAGTATGAGCATTATTTAAGCTACCATTTCATCTTCAGTTCATGTCAGTTGCTTACCTAGAATTATCTATAGAGAAACAAAACAATTTCTTCTTTTTCTCATTTTCTTTCAAAGTTCTACAACTCTGATTGCCAAATTACTTTTTGATGTTGAATATTTGTTCCAATTAAAAGACCTCTCTTGCACACATTCTTCTATTTTAACACTATTTCAATTAATTTAAACTTGTGTCCATATTGTTGGTGGCAGAGAGAAGAAACAGCCTACTACGGATAAGGTTCTGGACAGGTGTCCCTCTGATTTGAGTTTTTTATTCTAAAGATGGAGGAGTCCATAACAGAAAGACTGACTCCTAGATTTTTATAAAGGCAATTAAGTCTAAATAATGGTTCTTTCGCATTCTGGGCAGAACAGTTTTCTTTATGTTAAACAAAAAGCTGACAGCAATATCCTGAGGGATACCCAGCATGCAGGTAGGTCTTGCTTGACCAATCTCATTTCCTTTTATGACTAGGTGACGTATCACCTGGACAAGGGGGAAGAGATTCATGTCATATATCTTGACTTCAAAAAAGCCTTCAATCTGGCATCCCATGATCACCTCTTGGCAAAACTGGCTAACTGTGTCCTTGACCTCACCACGAGCCGCTGGCTGGGGAATTGGCTCCCTGGTAGGACCCAGAGGGTGGCAGTTGACGGAAGCCAATTGTCTTGGTGCACAGTCACCAGTGGGGTCCTTCAAGGCTCTATCCTAGGGCCTATACTGTTTAACATCTTCATCAATGATGTGGACATTGGTGTCAGAAGTGGACAAGCCAAGTTTGCCAACGACACCAAAATATGGGATAAAGCATCCACACCTGAGGATAGGAGAGTGATCCAGACAGATCTTGACAGGCTCATGAAATGGGTGGATGAGAACCTGATGGCGTTCAACACTGAAAAATGCAAGGTTCTCCACCTTGGGAGGAAAAATCTGCAGTGTGCTTATAGGCTTGGCAGTGCTAGGCTGACTAGCACTACAGATGAAAGGTACTTGAGGGTCATGATTGACAACAAGATGAACATGAGCCTTCAATGTGATGCTGCAGCTAGTAAAGCGAGCAAAACACTGGCTTACATTCATAGACGTTTCTCAAGCAAATCCCAGGATGTCATTTTCCCATTGTGCTTGGCCTTGGTGAGGCCACAGCTGGAGTACTGCATCGAAGTTTAGACCCCACAATTCAAAAAGGATGTGGAGAAGCTTGAGAGTGCAGAGGAGAGGCATGTGCATGATCAGAGGTCAGGAAAACAGACCATAGGATAAGAGGCTGAGAGCCATGGGACTTCAGCCTGGAAAAGTGCAGGCCCAGGGGATATCTGGTGGCCACCTATAAGTTTATGAGGGGTGCTCACCAGGATCTGGGGGAAATTCTGTTCACCAGAGCATCCCAAGTGATGACAAGATTGAATGGTCACAAACTCCTCTGTGATCATTTCAGGCTGGACATAAGGAAGAACTTCTTTATTGTCTAACCCCCAGGGTTTGGAATTGACTGCCACCAGAGGTGGTTCAAGCACCCACTTTGAACACTTTCAAGACACATTTGGATGCTTATCTTGCTAGGATCCTATGATCCCTGATGAGTTCCTGCCCATGGGGCAGGGGGTTGAAATCGATGATCCCTTCCAGCCTGAATGTCTATGAAATCTGTGAAATCTTACAAGAAATGATAAGGAGAGGTATCATATTCTGTCATTTTAAAGATTCATAGATTCATAGACATTAGGGGCTGGAAGGGACCTTGTGAGATCAATGAGTCCAGCACCCCACCATAGGCAGGAAGTCAGCTGGGATCAAGTGATCCCAGTAAGAAAAAAATCCAGACATTTTTTGAAAGAGTCCAAAGTAAGTGCTTGCACCACCTCTGAGGGAAGTCCGTTCTAGACCCTTGACATTCGTAAATAACTTTTTTCTTATATCCAGTCTAAATTGGCCTTCCTGGAGTTTACGGCTTTTAGACCTTGTTATCCCTTGGGGAGCTCTAGTGAACAGCTGTTCTCCCAGGTCCTGATGTACCCCTCTTATACAATTGTAGGCTGCTACCAAGTCCTGCCTGAGCCTTCTCTTTTCCAGACTGAAGAGTCTGAAGTCCTTCAGCCTCTCCTTGTACAGACTGCTGTCCAGGCCTTGGATTATAAGAGTGGCTGTCCTCTAAACTCTCTCAACCTTTTCCACATACCTCCTGAAGTAGGGGGCCCAAAACTGAACAAATTGCTCCAGATACTCCCCTCTTGTAAATTGTAGCTCTTTCCACCAGAGTGCTGTGATATATACTTTGATAACTGCTGAGCAAAGCCATAATAAAATTCTCTGATCTGAGCTTAGGGAGGTATGGTTCTGTTGCAGCTTAAACACAGCTTGAATCTCAGGCAAGGAACAAGTTGAATCTCAGGCAAGACAAAAATAAAAAACTGGCAAAGAGAACTCATAGTAAGAAGCTCCATTTGGCTGTGGGTGTCAGCAAAATGTAGTTACTGACAGCAGTTGGAGATGTAGATAAGTAAGAAAAAACTACCATAAGCATTAAACAAATGTTGTAGTATCAAAAAGGAAAGTTTCCAGAAAGATCACCAGAAATCTGTAATGAAAATTAAATGAGAAGAAACCAAGATTTTGCATTTTTATAATACCTTTTTCACATTTTATAGTACTTTATTTACTCAAATATAAGATGACTCCTCTGATAATTAGGTTATATATATGGAAAATTTATAAATTTGTTAAAATTTTCCAGGTATAAAATCCAGTTATAGGTGATTTGCTTTGAATTTGTCGCCCTCCCACTGCTATATCAGGGAAAATAAATCAGGTGACCCTCTTGCCCTCTGCCTCCCCAACTTCTTCCTCCAGTAGCCCCTTCCCCCTACTCCTTACTGTCAGACCCTCCTCTCCCTGACCACATGGAACCAAAGGGCAAATGTAAAACATTAACTTTGAAATGAACATGCTTCTAGCAACTTATTTCATCCAGAATTGATGCATATTAACTTTTTTGAAACTGCTGAAAGTTTTAGCATGGTCACTCTATAAAAACATCTTTGAACAGTAATTTGTACCTAACTTATATGTAGGAAAAACTGTGCATGCTATAAGTCCAAAGCCGAAAGTTTCATGTTTTACCATATAGTTCATTTGGCTGGGTCTCAGAAGAGTCAGTGTTCCAAGCCACGGTGACCCCCATAGCTCAGCACTGTATATGTATATATTCCAGATACCCCCAACATAAGAGCCAGGTGAATTAGCCTCCTACTCATGACTGCAAATGAGTGTTCTTGTCATGAATTGTGGGATCCACCAAAAATATATACATATGGAGATGAGGTACAAGGGAACCTAGTTTGGCTTTACCTCATGGTGGGGGGCAGGCCCACACTAATCATATATGACAAGCTGAGAGCGGGTGACAAGCATATTTCAAAGTACTGAGATCCTTGCAACAGATTCATTTTTCATTTGGGGTGGTCCTGGGTGGCAGTCTCTCAAGATTTGATATTGATGTTGTAGTTTTTTTAAGCTTGCCTTCATGATGTGCTCAAAGCACTTTATCTGTCCTCTTTTTGAGCTTATGTCCTGACTGAGCTAGGAGAATAAAAGTTGCTTTGGAATTCTGAATTCAGACATCTGGATGATGTGGCCAACCTGGTGAAATTGCTCTCAGATCAGCATTGCCTCAATGCTCATGGTGTTTCCTTATGAGAGGATGCTAGCGTTGGTACGACTTTCTTCCCACTGGATTCAAAGGATCTTCTGCAGGCAGTGTTGATGGTACTTCTCCAAAAACTTGAGGTGCCTCCTGTACATTGTCTGTGCCTCAGCTCTGTATGGTAAGGTGAGGATTGCAACTGCTTGATAAACTATAAGCTGGGTTTCAGATCTGATTTGATATTCAAACACCTATTTCTTCAGATTTCTGAAAGATGCACTTTAACATTTGAGGCCACGTCTGATTTCTTTGTCAATGTCAGCCTCAAGAGAGAGCTTCCGAAGTACAGGAAATACTGAATGTTCTACAGAGTCCCACTGTGAATCTGAATTACTGGAGCTGGGATCTACTCATTAACAGTTTGTTGATGGAGGACCTTAGCCTTCTTAATGTTAAAATTTGAGTCCCATTTCCATGTATGCCTCAGTAAATGTGTCAATGATTGCCTGAAAGTCTGCTTCCAAGAGAGCACACACTACAGCATTATCAGCATACTGGAGATCAATGATTGAGGTCAGGGAGGTTTTGGTTTTGGCTTGGAGTTTATTGAGATTAAACAGTTTAGTAACATTTTGGTAATTTAGTTCCACTCTGACCAGAAGCTTGATGGTGGTCAAACAAAGCATCATGATAAGGAATACCAAGAAGAGTGTTGAAGCAAAGATGCAGACTTGCTTAACTCCTGTCTTAACCTCAAAGGAACATGTGAGAGATCCATTACTGAGAACCACCATAGGGAAGGCTAAAAATGATGACAAATTTCAGTGGCATCCTGTGAAAGAGAGAGACAGAGAGCCACAGAGGGCAAAGGAGCACTTACTAAAGATAGAATCAGTTGCCTCAGCCCCACAGCCCCAAAGGGCCTGGCAGAAATCCTCCTTACCCAGGAGTTTCTGGAGGTGAGGGGCTGGGAATTCAAACTTTAATATAAAGAGGAGCCCAGAGCAGGCAGGGAGGGAGAGCACAGGACCAGAAGAAGAGGAGTGAGATCAAGCAACACTACAGGAAAAGTTGAGAGCAACCTGGAATGCTGGTAGGAGGCTCCTGCAGAGAGGGAGCTCCCCAGAGAAAAGGTAGAGGAAGGATTGGTGGAGTGGCAGTACCAGGAACCGCTTGTGATCTTGCTGGCAGCCAGCAGAGCCCAGCTGGGGGAAGTACCGTAAAGACCCTAGGAGAGGGGCACTCCAGAAGAAAGGTACCATAAAGACCCTAAACGGAGTGCAAGAAAAATTATCAATGGTGGACCCAGTGTGGGTGAGGAGACTGTAATGACCCCAGCAAGAAGCTCATGAAAAGCTGCCATAAAGATGGGAACAGGTGAAGGAGAAAGTAACCTCACCGAGTATATATATTTTTTTGTTGCCAAAAGATGGGTGAACAATAATCCAGGACAGGAGTGCTTGGTTTCTTCTTTTGACAGAAGCCAACGGCCAAACAGAGATGAAAGGATGATTCGACACCCGGTGGAACGGGTGAGAGTGTAGGGTATGATGGAGCCTTCAGGAACATAGGACAGAGGATGACAACCAATTAGAACTACGCGCTCAGATACTGAATCTACTCCCACAAACAGCAAGTTGTGGCAGGAGAGGATGTGGGTGTGTGGACCCCCAGCTGAGACGCATCCCTGACATCAGCTAGCAGGCTGAGGTCCTATGGGGATATAAACAGAAAAAAAATACACACTTCTCTATAGAAAGAGAAAGCAATCAGCCAGTCAGAGATCTCTATCGAAAGAGAAAACAAAAGGCCAGTCAGAGAAAAAAAAAAACCAAAGGAGATAACCACTTCTATCCTGAAACTGAGAGCGGCTGGAAGAGCAATGACCTTGGGGGGTGGACTACTTAACTAGATATCTGACACATCCATATGTCAGACATGTCTCCTTTCTTGAAGATTGTCACAATCATGGTATCTCTGAAGTCATCTGGGATTTCCTCATAATTCCAGATCCTTAAGATGAGGGCATAAAGTTGTGATATGAGCTCCTTTCCCTGTTTGAAGATTTCAGCAGGGATTCCATCAGCTTCAGATTCCTTGTTATTCTTCATTTGCTTGATCACTTTTCTTACCTCATCAAGGGTTGCAGGGATTCTGAGATTGTCTCTGAGTGTTAAAGGATGAAGTTGAGAACAATCTTGTCAACAATAGTCTCGATTGAGAAGGTCTTCAAAATGCTTATTCCAATGTGTATTGATAGCTTCCCTTTCCTTGATTACGTCTTCTCCATCCTTCTGTCTCAAGAGAATTGGTTCATGAGTGCTCATACCATAGATGGCTTTGGTGGCATCAAAAAATCCACACACACCGTGGATGCCAGCAAGATGTTGAATCTCTTTGGCCTTGTCTTACCACCATCTGTATCATATCAAGCTTTCTTCTTTGGACCTTTGTCTTGTCTTGTTGGAGATTCAGTTTTTTTTCTTGGAGTTGATGTTGTCTTGGCAAGCATGAACGACTTTGTGCTTGCAGTAAATTAACTCTTTGATCTCCCAGTTATTTTCATCAAACTAATTCTGATGTTTCCTGGTAGAGAATCCAAGTGTCTCTTCATAGAGATGGTGGACTTAAAGGCACCCCGAGCACCATTGACCTTTTCCCATTGTTATTGATTTGAATTTGCTATTTTTTCATTGAGGAATTGGTGGAAGAGGACTCTCTTGATTGGATCCTTGAGTCCTTCGATGATGATCTTCCATCAGTATTGATTCTGCTGTAGCCATCACATGGAAGCCAGATGGAGTGACATAACCAAGTGGACTATTAGCTCCTGGCATACCTTGCGTGATGCAGACATTTTTGTGTTCCCAGGCACAAACAACAATGTAGCGAATCAGGTGCCAATGTTTTGGTTGCAGATGTTTCCATGTTGTTTTGTGCCTCTTTATGGCAGAACAGAGTATTGGTGATAGTGAGTCCATGTTCCATGCATTTAGTCAAGAGGAGGATGTCACTGGAGTTAACCTTTCCTGCTCCTTCCTTGCTAATGGTTCTGTTCCAAAGGTTTGAGTCTCTTCTGGCTCTGGCATTGAAATCACTGAGAAGAATAAGTCTGCCTCCCTCAGGAATGTCAGAAAGGACTTGGTCAAGGTTGGCATAGATTTCCTCCTTGGTTTCATTGGTGGTGTCAAGAGTAGGGCATACACACCAATAACAGTGGCATATTGGCTCCCTGTCACTTCCATGTTCTTTGGGTTCCCTGTCCCCCATTCACTGGGTCTCACTCAGTGCAGTGATATCAGTGCTGTGTTGTCTGAGTTCTTGGGCCATGATTGCAGTATGGTGCTCTAGGAATTCACTATTAGGATTGTCCATGAGGGTCCTGATGTTCCAGGTCCTGAAACTGATTCTGCATCTTCACTGATTTCAACCATAGTAAAGGCGATCCTACTAGATGCAGCTATCTGGTCAAGAAGATGGTATACATAGAGTACCTTCTCTAGCTCCTTCACCATGTGAGGTAAGAAGACTGGATCCTGAAGAGGGCTGCTCAGTCACAGTTACAGTTGCCACTCCTCCCTCATCTAAGTGCTAGACAACTTCTTGTAATTGCTGTCATCGTGCCAGTTTAAGAGTAGCAGCTTCCAGACCTCAAGATTCTGTTCCCATTGTCACTAGCTGGTTACGAAGGGGCTTGAAAAATGTGCTCATTTTCATGGAAGATGCCTATGTGTGATTTCTTTTATTGTAGATAATCTGCTGCACATCAGCTTTTACATGGCTCTTGACAGAACAGGGTCTCAATCCAATGGCAAGGAGGCCAAGAAATTTGGGGATCTTGTTCCACTGCAGCCTTCATCTGCCTTTGCAGCCATTGAGATTCTAACATCTTCTTCTGCTGAGGACTTGTAGACTTGTAGCTGAAGGCTGGCCAGGCGGGCCAGGCTTATTATAGCACTCACCATGTCACCACACTATCAAAGGAAATATGTGGGTTTTTTAGGAGGGAAAAAAACGATGACATCTGCTGTCCCCACCACATCCTGGTAGCTGCCACTGGTTGGTTCATGCCTTTTTATTCATCAAGTTATCCTTGCCTATTTCACAGTTAACTTTTCCTGAAGGTCATTCCACTATCTGCTACCTGTGGACACGCTTTCATTACAGCTTTGCTGCCACAGCCATTCAATAGCACAAAAAGAAGGCCTAAGCTGTGGATTTGTGAGCCATTCAACAGCACAAATTCCATAGTTTAGGCCTTCTTGGAAGGACCAACTAAAGTGAGGAGAAATAGAGAGAGCTATCTTATGGCTCTTCTACTATAATCCAGTCAGGAAAATAAGCTTCACTTAGGTTGTATATATACACAAGAAAGTGTAATCTACCCTATCTCTGCTCTCATAAACTTATTCTGTGAGTCAAGGTAAAAGAAGAAATGGGTGGGAGACCATGATCCTTGTCCCTTTTGGAGTCCCACACCCCATGGAAGAGAGATCAGTAGAACCTGCCCTGCAAGAAGTAAAATGACTGTGGCTGTGGGAAAGTGTGCACTTTGACAGGGTGTGCCTCTTCTCTGCTTCTGAGTTAGTCCATGTGGCAACCTGTAATTTGCAAAGTCTTACATCATGTAACAAAGAGGCAACTGAAACTCAGGCTCTGAGTGAATAGATCCTCATCAAGCATCTTGTCTCAGAGTGATAAATGAGCTGCACATTGTACCAGGGGTACCATGGAAAGGAAAGAAAGGAAAGGAAAGAAAAAAACATCAAATGGTTGTGTGGAGCAATTAAAACCTTCATCAGAGTTGAAATTCCTTGAAATAAGAAAGGCAACTGTAAGAAGTTCAAACTATGAATCTTGTTATGCAGAAATTTTGGGTGGCTCCTGGACCTCTTAGCCTCTGGACTGTCTACACATTAACACCTGAAACTAGTTTTAAGCAACCATTATGCAGCTCAAAGTTACGGCACTCCATGACAAGATTGTTTCTGATCTGTTACCCAGCTCATGTTACACTAAGGTGTAGCCATTGTCATCTACACCTTAGTGTAAATACCCCACCTGCTCCTTTCCCCTACTTGCTCAGATTGGACCCATTATCTCCTCCCTTACCTTCCCCAGCACCCCAGATCCCCACTCATTGCCCCTTCTTCCTGCTTACTTGTGGCTGCCTGCACTGTCCATCCTGCAGGGGCAGGAAGAGAAGGGTTAACCTGCCTGTCCTGCCCCCATCACCTCCACTGCCACAGCCACCACTGTTCTCCAGGAAGGCTCAGACCAGAGAAGAGCAGTAGCCCAGCAATGGTGGTGGCACCAGGCTGTCAGGCAGGTTAACTCTTCGCTGCTTGCTCCTCTGAGACAGCGTGGGCAACCACAAGTAAATGGGGGGCAGAGAACCCTGAGGGACAGGGGGAGCCCCAGGGGTGGACAGGAAGCTGGGACACCCTGAGGGGTATGGGAAAAGCCTGGGACAGGAGAGGGGGATTCTTATCTTTCAGTCCTCCAAGCCCCTGCTAGCCTGAAGTGTGACTACTCCAAACTTGAGCTAGCACTAACACTGATCAACATTTGTGCAGCTCATGGTCTAGTATGTAACAAGGCCCTGTGTTTCACTCTTTATCTGCAATCTGGGCACAAATAACAACAAAGACTTAAGAAGATAGCATTATTTTCTACAAGGCTGGATCTGAAGTGCTAGATGTATTTAAATTAATTGAAACTAGTACTGAAATTTAAGGAGGACTGCATCTCACTTCAAAATGGACCATTTGAGAGAAACTAATGAAAAGGAAGGTGAAATTGTAGAAGAGTATGTGACTGATCTCAGACAGAACCACATAACTTGAAATTTGGAGTAGGAAGGGGGGAGAAGTAACTTAATCTCTGATAAGAGGCTGTAGAAAAAAGTGGAGAGAGAGTGTTGATAGAGTCAGAAATAGTGCTTGAGAAAGCATTTAGAATTTGCTAAGGGACAGTCAGTCTAGATGGGGTTTAAATCTGTAAATATAGTTCAGAATCAATAGTACTTTAAAGAAAGAGAGCTGAGGTATAAAGCTACAAAAAGTTCAAAATCAGTCAAGCCCCAGGAATAGCATTTCTTTTGACAACTAATATAAATGAGGATAATGCACATTCTATAGATAGTCAGTGGATTACATCACTTTGCAAGGGTTCACAAATGGTAGCAGAGCATACAAAGCATGGACAAAAAGACAATGACAGTACCACTGGCTCAGATTAATTCCTCATGGAATCAATGGACCAAATTTCAGCTGATACTGATTGGATTATCAAACCAAAAACAGGAGATTTATTAAACTGGAAACAGATGCATAGTGTAAGGCAAAATATTAGTAGCTCTAGAAAAAAGGAAAAGATAAAAAAAGATGAATGGCTAACAAAGAGGGCTTATGCTGGTGAACTTATTCGCACCAAGGAAGTACATAAATTAGAAGCCTGGCTAAAAAACAAATAGGAAAAGATACAAGAATTTGAAATAGTACCAGGAAAAAGAGTACCTACAAGCACATCTATACATGCATTTGATCCAAGATCAGTTTACTTGCAACTAGAATACTTTCAAGTAAAAGCTCCTGGACGAGTATCTATACATTCAGAGAAGTGGGAGCAGATTTGCTGCTTGGCACCAAACTGCTGCCACTTCCTGTGGTCCAGCAATGAGCCTCTGCCACAACTGGGGGGAGCTCCAGGCTCCAGCTACTGTTGCCAGCAGCCAGAAGCCCTCTTGAAAAGCCAGCCCCACTGTTTGTTCCATGGCCAGCCATTTCCCTGGCCAGGAGCAGCATGCACAGAGCACAGGCAGCATGTGGCAGCTCTTTCCTCACTGCCCCTGCCTCCCCATGCTATGGTTGCTCCAGGCTTTGCCCCGGCAATGACCAGCACCTGGGCTCCTGCTGGCCATCATGCTGGTCCTGTTGGTCCACCATACCAACTGCTGGCTGGGTACAGTACAGTACAATCATACAGTATGACAAAGGAAAACAAAACAAAATGTCTTTATGGTTGTTTTTATGTCACGTCTAATGGATAATATGTATTAGGGAGGCAAAAATAAAGAGATTTAAAAGTTATGGCAATATCTTGTAATTTTTAAAAATAAACTGCTTACATATTAATATATTAATTATATTAATCAGTGAGCAACATGAACAGCATACCAAACATGAATAATTCTGAGTATCTTTACAAGAGATACAGGTGGGGATACATTAAAACATTTCTGAGGAACACAGAATCTTGCCCCAAGATCAGCATATAAAAATGAGATTTTTTTATCATGTAACTTTTGGTTAAGAAGAAAAACTGTAGCAAAGAATATACCCACTCAACCACCTCCCTCCACTGCCCTCACCCATTCAGGACTAGATAGAACCAAGGGCAATCCCATAAATGTTGTAAAATTAATTTTACAACACATGCATCAGTTTGAAATTTCCATCCTATCCGCTGGGGATAGCATATTGGTGAGGAGTGAAGTCATAGAAAAACATATTTAATGAGACCGTGCTTGCAAACCAGTGAATACTCAGGCTAAATATCGATTTATAGTTTTTAAGGAAACATTGCAGTTAGGGTTGCCATAGTCCTGTTTTTAAATCAGACCATCCTGTTTTTAAACCCTTTGTCCCCTGCCTGTTTCTAAGTAAGGAATGGGCTGCAAAAAAAGTCCTGTTATTTAGTTCATTGATGGAACTGTACATCAGGCATTTGTCCTCACAATTCTATTGGCTGGGCCTAGAGGTAGGACAGTGCACTACCAAGAGTAAAAGCCAGGGAGGGAGGTGGCCTTTTGCTGGTCACCCCACCCCTTGATGCTGATTGGCTGAGGAAGATTGACCAAGCACCACTCCCACCTCCCCCCACAAAGGGGATGTCCTGTATTCTTGGGATGCGTCAGCAGCCACTCTAATTACAGTGGATAACTTACTATAATATATTGTCACAAGCAGTTAAGCTATGTTACTCTGAAGTCAGATGAAAGGTAGGGCAGGGTGGCAACTTTAAGGAAACTGTGTCAGAGAGGCATGATTTTTTACAAGCAATGGCCTATTTCATCAGTTCATTCACAGCATCTGATAAAGAAAGCTGTTGCCTATGAAAGCTCATGCCTCCTTGAACCAGTTGGTGTATAAGGTTGCCTTCACACATTAATTTAATCATGAAATGGGATCTGGGACACTTTATACCATATTCCTGCCATGCCAAATATTCAATGTCGGAGTAAAATTTGTAAATATTTTAGTGGAATTTTTTGCCGATTTTTGGGGGATATGGGATAAAAACCTTCAAATCCTATCCTGTACCTGCCAGCATACAGGGAGTTCGAGATTGGGGAGCCATTCAGTGCTGGGACCCACACATCTCTTTAAACTTAATGAGTTATAGGGATCCCCACCTGGAGGACTAGCTCTCTGGTTCTGGGCTCCCCACAAGCCAGGAAATGTAAATGGGCTTGTGGAGAGCCCAGCAGCACGAAGCAGCTCCCCAATTTGGATTCCCCAAGCACCCTTTAAACTAACATGTCATATGTGCTAATTAAGGCATGATACAAATAGGAATAAAGATATTCAGTCGAAGTTCTTAGGGTGAATCTGATATCTTTTATTAGACCAACTTAAATAGTTGGAAAAATATTTAAGTTGGTCTAATAAAAGATATCAGATTCACCCAAAGAACTTTATCTGCCTATGTCCTTACACCAACACAACTACAACCTACACCCATGTTCCATATTTAATAAGTGACATCTTTGTCACTGGTTTGCCCCTTCTATCGCATGATAAATTGCTTGAATATGTGGCATGTTACAATTTACTGTGTGATTAACATGTTAATCAAGGAATAAATGCAATATCTGGAGATGGCCTAAGCTGTCACCCTGACCTACTTTCTATACTGCTATAAAGAATCTTAACATTGCATGGCTTAATGAATACCACTTTATGCTGCAAATCATGAAAATGGATTCTATTCCCAGTGATACCTGATGTGCTTCACCCTAGGAAAGTTACTTTATTCTATGTGCTTCAGTTTTTCAATCTGCAAAATGGGGATAATGGTCTTTCCAAGTTTTCTAAAGCGTTTTAAAATTTACTGATGAAAAGTACTATATAAGATCTAGATGTTATCACTGCCCCTCTCTTCGTTTTTATGTATTAGATGTATAAGTTGCCCTCCTGACAAAAAAGCTCAGGGCAGCTTACCATAAAGAAAAAATATAGCTATATTGTAACATTGCAACAATTGGGGCATGGACAGCCTTAATATTTTAATTGCCTGAAAAGCTCCATAAAAACTGAAGCAAGAGATGGCACATGGTGCAATAGTACTACAAACCCATGTGGCAGGCATGAGATATGACCCTAATGAAGCATGAATTACTTTGAAATACTTCACTATTAAACTCAAACTTGCATGTAACCTTCCCACCAGAGTGCTATAGGGTCATCCCACAGCAATGGAGGGCAAGGAGGGTGGGAAAGTATGCAATAACAAAAGCAACTGCACGGTCAGCCTGGCCGCTGTTGCACCATTGTGAGTGCAGCCACTGACACTGCCCTGTGGGCACCTGCCACCCAGGGTGGTCAACTGCCCAGTTACTTCAGTTTGCACCATATGTTCCATATATTACAGAATATCTGGCTCCACAAACTGGAGCTAAGTGGAAGTCCTCAACCTCCTCTTCATCCTGGACCTCCTTTCCATTTCTCCCTTCTCAGTGGCCATGGGAAAACAGCTGTTCCTGCTTTATCCTTGCCTACCACCACACATGCCCAAGGGTTCTGGGAAATTCATAAGTTGTTTTTCCAGAGGAAAGAGCAGACACAAAATAAGGAACTTTTGGCTAAATCAGTATTTGTATTTGCAACCTTTCTGGTTGGTAAGTTTGTCAGACAGGACCATTTTGCTCAGAAATAGGAGCATGTAGGTCACTGATCTTACCCCTGAAATAATGTACAACTCTTGGTGTCTCACTGAAAATACACACATAAGGACTGGGGACCTGCAAACTTTTTTATTTCTGGAAACTGGAAATTGTTACCAGTGACAGTGCCTTGGGAATAATCAAGGCACCACTTTCTCCAAACCAAGTGCAAAAATTTGGGGAAAGCCCTAGCTCAGCACAAGTGAGGAAGAACCCTGTCTAGGTTGATTGAGCACCTGGGTGTCACTAAAACTGTCACAGGTTACAGAGGTGGGCAGATGCGAATAAAATGAAATTCAACGCAGACAAGTGCAAGGTACTGCATCTAGGGAGAAGGAACCAGCAACACGCCTATAGGCTGGGGAACACCCTTCTTGTCAACACAATGGCAGAAAGGGAACTTGGAGTCATTGTTGACTCCAGGATGAACATGAACTGCCAATTGAGGAAACAGTCAGGAAGGCTAACCACATCTTGTCATGCATCTACAGGTGCATCACAAGCAGGTCCAAGGAGGTGACCCTTCCCCTCTATGCGGCATTGGTCAGGCCACATTTGGAGTACTGCATCCAGTTCTTGGTGCTGCACTTCAAGAGGGTCCAGAGGAGGGCCACTCACATGGTCAAGGGGCAGCAGGGCAGGCCCTACAAAGAAAGGCTAAAGGCTGCTGAGAGACAGTCTTTGTACTTTGTACAGAGACAGAAGTGGCAATATTCTCCTGATCTAGCCACAGGAAATGGTCTATAGTAGTAACCAAACACAAGTGTATGGCTGAAGAATGCTTAAAAAATGACTAATTGGGTGAAAATCTGAATCCTTATTGCATGAGGGATAAGAGGAAAAAGTTTCAAAACAAATCTTTTGTAACTTCTGTCTGCACTGTCTCCCCACCATGAGCTGTTTTCAGAATGGAAAGGGGGAGGAAGGGGAGTGGAGGGAGTTCAGTCTGGGGTTTTCCCAGCCCCAGCTGAAGGGTGGGGTGCATGTATTGAATTGAAGATGGTGGGAAGGGGCTCCAATTCATCTATCCCACCCTCCAGCATTGGCTGGGGAACCCCTACAATGAGCTCTCTCTCCTCTCTTTCCTTCCTCCCATTCTGAAACATGGACAGTCTGGGTGACAGAAGGGGCCATTGCTAGGGGAAACCAGATGCAGGCTGGCAGCCAGCAATTAGAGTTCCTTCCTCCCTGGAACCAACAGTGAACTTCTGTTTGGTCCAGGGAATTGGTGTAACTCAGAATACTTCCTGCAACGCATTCTCTGTTGCAATGGGGAGCTGCACTTTTATTTGAAACTTTTCTCTCCTGTTGGGGAGAATAAGTGCAACTTGAAGTTTCAAGCAGTAAAACAGCTAGTCCTTCTTCATTTAAAAGCAAATAAAGCTTGAAATACCCTCTGGGGCAAAGGCCAAAGATCAAGAAGAGCAAAAAGTTAAGCAATCTCTCTTTCCCCAGCCCAGCAGACAGAGGCCTGACCACCCAAAATTACTTAGCTATTCCCTCTCCAGTCTGCGCAGAATCTGAGTTTCAAAGCTACTCAGCTCCCCTTTGTCTTCAGACAGCCTTTGTACTTTTATCATACTTTGTCATGCTTATCTTCTCCAGCTTCCCATGAACCAGCCATCCCACCTTCTTGATGTGTCAGCAAAGGAATTTAATAGCTTTGTTATTAAAGCTATTAAATTCCTTTGCTGCAGGAGGTCCATTTTGTCTTGGCCAGCACACAGGTAGTACTGTTAATAGCAGAGATTTAACACTTATTTCTCCATGTAAAAGCTAATTGGGTAAACTGAGGCACTGAAAATTTAAAACAGAATTATTACAATAAAACCAATAGTCAGTCACAGTGACATAAGGGAAAAGATCTCAATTTGGGATCCATGGGGCAAGTGTACTTTCCATTTTAGGAGCCTTGACCAAATGTGAGGAAGCTCCTGAAATAAAATGTAAAACAATTTTGGGGAATTTTGTAATTTAGGATCAAGTCACACAAGCTTAACAAAGACTCTTTGGGTATCTATTATCTTTTCAGCTTCACCATGTGCAGGTATGGCTGATTCTTCTGTTGATGCCATTTCTGAAGCCTGAAGGTCCCAGACCTTGCTGCTCTCCCCAAACAAATAATGGAAGATTGCTACATGCTGTGCCTGGCATATCCCTTTTCTAAACAGACCAGTGCGGTAGCCTGGATAATACTCCATCAGAACTTGCCATCCCTTGTAACCAAATCTCTTCTCTTTGATTATGCAATCTTCTTCTTTTTCTGTCTCTTCCTGAAGGATCATGAAGGCTTGAGCTGCCCTGCTGTGACACACCAGCAGAGAGATGTGGTTAAACAGAGCAGAAAGCATAGTGAACATGAATGTTTACTACCATGGGCTGGAATGCAGAGACAGTACTCCTGGACATCTCTGGCCACAGTCTTGCCCAGCCAAAGCACAGTTTGTGCATGCCAGGCTATCAGCTGACAGTCCTCCCACCCACGGTGCTAAGTATATGGACCCTAAGAAGGAACTGGCTTTTGGGCTGGGATTATAGCTAGAAATCCTTCTTGGGCCACCTCATGGCATATCTCTGTGCTACCAGGGGACTTGCCTGGCCATTTCTGATCAAAGTCCTGCCTGGCCCAAGACATAGTTTGGCCATGCCAGGCTACCAACTCACAGCCCCTGCCCCCCTTTCCAGCACTGTATTAAGGATATAGGCTTGAAAAAGGAGCTGTGTTTTGGGCTGGGATTTTGGCAATAAATCCTCTTTGGGCCACCCCACACCATGCCACCACCCCACACTAGCCCATTGGGCTTTCCAAAAGGGGTGCACATCAGGGGTTTCATGCCTCATCTGTCAGCCTTGCTGGGGTGCTGGTTTTAGGGTGACCCCAGTAGTTTCCCAGGCAGTTTCCTCATTTCCAGGACAGCTCCCCCTGACACTGACCACAATAACAGACCATGTGTCAGACCAGATTTCCAGCTGTCATCCCAGTGCAAAAACCAGTCCCTTATTCAAGCCCATATACTTAGTACAGTATGCAGGGGCGGGGGTGAGGGAGCTGTAAATTGGCAGCCTGGCATGAACAAACAGCACTTTGGGCCAGGCAAGACTGGTCAGAGATGTCTGGGAAAGTCCCCTGGTGGCACAGAGTCATGGTGTAGGGGGACCCAGGAAGGACTTCCATCTTTAATCCCAGCTCAAAATAAATTCCTTATTCGAGCCCATAAACGTATTACAGTGTGGATGGGGGGGCTGTCAATCACGCCATGCTTTGGGATGTTCCACACTCTAGTCAGAGGTGTCCGAGAGAGTTCCCTAGTGGTACAGAGGTATGGTGTGGGGTGGCCCAAGTATTTTTCCCTATAATCCTATCCTAATCTGATCTTCATTTAGGGATCTGTGTTTGATGCAGATTTACCTGCTGCTCGTGTATGCTTTCCAGCATACATTTTATATTTTAACCCCTTAAACAATAATTGTTATTGTAATGAAAATTCATAGATTCACAGGCATTAGAGGCTGCAAGGGACCTCATGAGCTCATTGAGTCTAGCCCTGCCACCATAGACAGGAAGTCTGCAGGGATCAAATGATCCCAGCAAGATAAACATCCAAATGCCTTTTGAATGAGTCCAGAGTAGGTGCTTGTACCACCTCTGGGGAGAGTCTGTTGCAGACCCTGGACACTTGGACTTTGAATAAGTTTCTCCTTATGTTCAATCTAAATCAGCCTGTTGGGAGCTTGTGGCCATTGGACCTTGTTATTCTTTGGGGAACTCTGGTGAAAAACTGTTCTCCCAGATCCTGATGCAGTCCCCTTATGTACTTATAGGCTGTCATCAAGTCCCCCCCGAGCCTTCCCTTCTCCAGATTGAAGAGGCCCATGCCTCTCAGCCTCTCCTTATAAAATCTACTCTATTGGCCTTTGACCATATGGGTGGCTATCCTCTGTACTCTCTAAAGATTATCCATGTCCCTCCTGAACTGGGGTTCCAAAACTGGACACAGTACTCCAGTCATGGCCACACCCAGGCTGAGTAAAGCCAGAGGATGACGTCCCTGGTTTTGCTAGAGATGCATCAATGAATGCATGACAGAGTTGGTTAGCTTTGCTGGCCATGGGATTGCTTTGGTGGCTCATGTTCATCTTGTGGTCAATCAAGACCCCAAAGTCTCTTTCAGTTATGGTGCTAGCAAGCATAGCACTGCCAAGCCTATTAGTATGATACTGGTTGTTCCTCCCAAGGTGAAGCACCCTGAACTTCTCTGCATTAAGTGACATCAGGTTTTGGTCCAACCACCTTGTGAACATGTCCAGGTTGGCCTGTATCCCCAGCCTGTCTTCTTGTGTGGCCACCTTCTCCTGTAGTTTACTATTGTCCACAAACTTTACAAGTTCACATCTGACATCTGAATCCAGGTCATTAATGAAGATGTTGAAGAGTACCGGCCTGAGAAATGAGCCCTGAGGGACTCCACTGGTCACCTTGCACCACACTGATTCACTCCCATTAATTAGAATTTGTTGGGTCTGACCCTAGAGCCAGTTCCCCAGCAATCAGACCATGAGAGGGTTGAGGCTGCAGTTCCCCAGCTTAACCATGAGGACATCATGGGAGACCAAGTCAAAGGCTTTCTTGAAATCCAGGTATATAACTGTAATAGGGGGCCTGCTCAGAGCTGATCTAACTATGGCCCACCCACCTGTTCCTGGGCTAACCGCCCACCTTCTTGCCCACCGTGCCTTGTTGGTAATTAGTTAATTAGATGTTAATAAGTGGGAGGCTGCCCATTTTCTGCCCCAATGCCAGGGGGCACTATCTGCAGCTCCATTCCTCCCCCACACCACAGCCCAAGCCTCGCTGATGGTATCTATGGTTCTCATTGTCGCTGGCCCCCACACTGGGCCCCAGAATCCTACTGTTGAACCCCACCTGGATTCCCCCCCTCAGGCAGTCTCTTCTGCTGTCATACTGGGCACCATAGCTCCCTGAACTGATCCCCCTTCGAGTGCGATCCCCCCACTGGGACCTTTGGCTTTCTAGCCTTGGCCCACCTCCAGGCCAGTCGGAACTGCAGGCCCTTAGGTCTTGAGTGTTCCTTGAGGTGGGCTCCCCTGCCCTTCGACCTTTCTGGTCCTGGCCCCAGCATGGGCCTGTCAGGGGAAATTCAGACAGGCCTGGGTCTATGGCCCTTATTCTTCCGCCATGGGATCCACGTTCCCAACCCTCCGACAAAGGAGTAACTCACCCAGTTTTGGGAGGTAGGGGTTAAGGCACCCTAACCCACCTTTCACCAGGGTGGTAACTGGCCTAGTATTTCCTGGGAGCCCCTGTGCCACTGAGAGCTCCACCAGACCACCCACTCCTGGCAGGGTGTAGGACCAGGAGCCTCCTATCCATCCCCTACAGCTCCTGCCCTTACCTCCAGACAATAACAGCAGCTCTCCAGCCAGGCACACACCATGTCCTGCCACAATAACATAAACCTCATCTCCCTTATCAAGGCAATAAGTGACCTGATCATAGAAGGTGACAAGGTTGGTCAGGCAAGAGCTTCCAGTGACAAAACTATGTTGGCTGGCATTCAGAAGGTTAACTTGTTCCTGATGGATCCCTTGATAATTTTCTCCAGGATCTTTCCAGAGATGGACATCAGAGTGATTGGCCTGTAGTTCCTTGAATCTTCCTTCCTTCCTTTTTTGAACACTGGGACCATGCTGGCTCTTTTCTAGTCTTCTGGCACCTCACCCAAGCACCATGATTTCTCAAATATTATTGTCATAGGACATGCTATGATGTCTGCCAGATCCTTCAAGACTCTTGGGTGCATTCTGTCTGGGCCTGCGTACTTATAGACATCTAGCCTTTTGAGGGTTTCCATCACCTGATCAATGACAATTATGGGCAAGTTCTGTGGAAGTTCTGTGTTCTTTCTGACAGTGTGACCCCCTTGGGCAAGTAGAAAACTGATGCAAAGTATTATTTCAGGAAATTAACCTGTTCTTGGGCGTTAGATGTCAGCTGCCCCATTTTATCTCACTGGGGTCCGACGTTACCTTTGTTCTTTTTTAAACTAAATTAAATTAATTAAATTAAGCCCACCACTCCACAATTTCTACCGTGTATTCCCCCACCCCCGAGATGTTTTGCGTACCCCCAGGGGTGCATGTATCACAGTTTGGGAACCCCATATCTAGTCAAAGGATGTGGTCTCTTCTGAAGTCTTTTAGTGATATGGTCATACATCTAGTGAATAATAAGGATTTGTATCAAGGGAAAAAACAAGAAAATATGTGAAAACAAAACAAAAAAATAAATCTTCAGCTCCTGGAGACATTTTATAAGCAATTTACTTCAGACATTCTGCACCAGCCCAAATTTCCAGTAAGCTTCAATGGCAGCTCTGCTAGGTATACTGTAGCAATCTACTCCAGACATGAAAAAAGGTTCATGTTTCAAGGCTGAGATGAGTGAGGAAATGGTTACACACTTGTGGAAAGCTGCACAAAATGACAGTCACTATCTAAAAATAGGCATTTCAATGGCTGACTACATAAATATTATTGAAAACTGTTCATTTCAACAGTGCATTACAAATAGAAGTTTGAATCTCAAGGTATATAAGAGATTGATAGTTTTTGATCTATGCAGTATATAGCACCATTAAAAAAATTCAGAAAAGTAATACTGATATATTTCTTTGGTGGAACAGAGATGATGTCAACAAGAGGTAATGTTTAAAATACCCCAGTGTGATCTTTATGTCCACATTGTCTTGTACTTTAAACTGAAAAAAGATAGGTAATGATTAGAACAGTTTTGATCCACAATGTATTTGAAAGGATGCTAAGTCACCCCAGGGTGCTGCAGCATTATGACTGAGAATCATAGGATTAGGATATGCAAATTTTAGATTCAAATGAAGTTTTCTGTATTTCTATGAATAGTAGTCAGACTTGACATTTAGCTAGAATGTATTAGCTATACGCATGAAACAGAATTATACACATATAATTTAGGGCCTATCAACAAATTTGTCTTTAAGGCTAGGGACAGAAGTTACACTTGAACCAGTTTAAGTGATCAGAAACTGGTTTAAACCTGTAACAGAACTCAAGCTTAGTACAGATAAACCAGTTTCAAAATAGCTGAAACTGGTTTAAGATAAACCTGTAGAATGTAGTATCAGACTTAACTGATTTGGGTCAAATCGGTCCATGAAACTTTTGTCCCAGACCCCTTCCTGGTTCAAGTTAAATCAGAGTCCTCCAGCATCCCAGCATGCTTTCTAGCCCTGGCCTGGGCTGTGCTGTCTGCTCCAGATAGCATGGCTGGCCCCATCCCTCTGCTCCCTAGCTGGAGCAGTGAGGGCTGGCTGACAACTGCCCCCTCCAGGGAAATCCCAACTGGGGTCTGGGGCCAGGAAGGGAAGTTGCCCTTGCCCTGCTCAAACTTACTGCTGGTTGTGACTATGGACTACAAATCCTAGAGGCACCTGAAAGCAGGAAGTGGAAGTAATGAACAGCCCTACAGAGCCCTGCTGCTGTAATTCTGGACTGCAAATCCCAGAGACTTCAGGGGCAGCAGGAAGAGGAAGTGAACACACAGTGAGAGAACTGTGCTCTAGCACCCCACCCCTCCCCCCTACCAGCTTCTGGTCTGAGCCACTGCAGGTATGTAGCTACATTTCCCAAATCAAAGGTAAATGTTTGTTCATTTCTGTTTCAATTTAATCTGTGCATTTTAGACTAACCTGCAAAAACTGAATTGATTCAACTTTGAACTTTTTGACTGTCTGTACCTAGCTTAAGTGAATTGCTTTAAATTGTACGTATGCTATATTATGCATATTTTTGTATACTTTTAACAATAGAGCAGTTACCTATGCATTTCCTTAGATAAGGGCTAAGATGAATAAATAACTATGAATCTGCTTACTTCTGTATAATTTGACATTGGATCCTTTAGATACAAAAAAGGTTACTCTAGATTGAAGAGGTAGTCCTACCGTATTTCCATCTGTATTTATGGTATATTATAGTTCATAAATTTGATTTAATCAATTATCTTCAAAATATTTCTTCAGAAATAAATTTGTACTGACATAACTTAATTTCTACCTCAAATACTCTCAATATAGTATGCTGGGTTTTTGGTTGTGCTCATGTTATTCTAATGACATAGGCAGACAAGGTTCTTTGGGTAGATATGATATCTTTTATTAGACCAACTGAGAAGGTGGGGAAAAGCTCTTTGCAAGCTTTTGGGTGTGATCAACTTTCTTTAAGTATAGGGAATCTGCTGTTATGAGACTCCAAGGAAGATTCCAATAAATGATCAAGTTTTATCCAAGACACAACATACTTCCTGCAACAACTCAAAAACATAGACCACTTTCCCAGCCATACCCTCCTAGCCACCATGGATGTCACTATACATTTCATCCTCATACACCACAACTTCAGTTTCAATAACCAACACTTCCTTTAGACCACAATTGCAACGGTGGGCACCAAAATGGCCCCATGATATGCCAACATCTTTAATTCTAAAAAGAATTCCTCAAGAACTGCACAATCAAACCCATGCTATACCTGAGACAGCTGTGGGAACCTGCTTCTTACCACTACATGGGGATCCCAGGGTAAGGCTTCCACTATACTGACAGTAAGGTGAGATTGGATCTAATGTGCAATCCCACAGTCATGCTTCCTGCATCGCATGGCAGGAGGCATGATTGTGTGAATCACATGTCAGATCCAGTCATGCCTTTATTTTTACGTGTAGAGGAACCTATGTATCAAAGCATCATTTCAATAAGGGGATAGATGACATACATCTTCATCATTTGGACCAAACCCCTGCAGTCTCTGATTGATTTCCACCAAAAATTCAAAAATAATCAACTCTCCATCTGACTATTGCTTAAAAACTCTAACATAAGAGACCTGTTTAGCCTCCACAAGAGAAGGCTGAGGGGGGATCTTGTGGCCTGCTACAAACTGGTCAGGGGGGATCAGCAGGTGTTGGGGGAGTCCCTGTTC
>JAGPOW010003182.1:33052679-33093504 GCA_030014935.1 Caiman crocodilus
GTGAAAGCTGTGGTTATAGCTCTTTAGAAACTCTGGTAACACATCAATATAGCGAAAGGTGTTGTGGGCTGTAAAATACCTCCACATCTTTGATTTTAATGTTCTATTAAACATTTGTACAACTGCTGCTTTCACTTCATTATTTGTAACAAAATGGTGGACATTATACACTTTTAGCAGTTTGCTTAAAGGCTTATTTAAAAATTCTTTGCCCCGGTCAGTCTGTAGTTTTTCAGGTATGCAACCCATTGAGAAAATGCTTTTAAAGGCCTTGAATATTTCACCTGCCGATTTGTCTTTTAGACTCAAGGCCCAGGCATGCTTGGATAATATGTCTATCACTGTTAAGATGTACTTAAAACCACCGTTGTGTTTGGAGAACTGTTGCATATCTGCCAGATCTGTCTGCCATTGTGCATTCACATCTGAAACAACAGTCTTGTTTCTTTTAAAATGTCTTCTTGCTGGCTTCTGTAGGGTGTAAGGATCCTGATCTGAAAGCCAGGCAGTTACCTGGCTTCTATTCAGATTCTTATTTTGACTTTTGGTTGCTTCAAAAAGTGAGTTCACCTCATCAAAACTACCTGCCACCACCCCCGGCGTGCAATAAATTTTCTTTAACAAGGACTCCCCTGGAGACATGTATGGTAGCTGTGGTACCTACCTCACCAACACACTTCTGGAGCATTTAAAGGCCAGACAGCAAATTTAAATAGTGGCAAAACAAGATTTATTAGTGAAAAGCAGCACATATGGGGTTATTCAATCATGTGTTGAACCCCTCTCTTTTAGACATGAACAAAAACAGTTCACACACGAGACCTTTATTCTCATAGATCCACCAACGCTTACGTTTTGAAAGTTCTCCATCAAAACATCACATACCTACAAAGAGCTGAAAGATTTAACACAGATCCACCCTGTTACCGTAGAAAGCTGCCCCCCTCCAAAATAATTCTAGGCTACTTACCTCAGCAGAGTCTTTGAGGTTTAGGTCGTCTGCCACCCCCAGGCTCTCTGCCTGTGGCTCTGATGCGATTTGTTGGGGGTCTGCCACGGTCCCCGGATCTGTTTTGGGAGTCCGGGAATCTGTCTCAACCACTGAGATCTCACCCATAGTGCTGTTCAGAGAGGTCTGAACAGTGTTTAAGGCTTCCAAAGCGTAAGAATCCATATTTGCTTCTGCCTGTATTAGCGTGGTCTCAGAAAACACGCAGCCTGCTTGGAGGGTTTTCCCAACAGGATTTAGACAAAGGCAGGTCAGGGACTGCCAATCTAGGTCCCACCCCACCTCCCTATACTTGCCCCCTATTGGCTCAGGGGCATTCTCAAGGTGGAGGCTTTTCCCTGTTAAGGAGCGACTGTTCTGATGTCAGGGGGCATGTGTGGGGACAGGGTGTTCTGGGACATAACATGGTGGCCAAGATGGCCACCACCATGGCTGCTTGCGGTTTGGGCCTGGTGAGGTCACAGGCCATGTGTTGGGAACAGGGTGTTCTGGAATGTAACATGGTGACCAACATGGCCACCAACATGGCTGCATGGAGGATTGGGTCTGGTGAGGTCACAGTCCATGTGATGGGAACAGGGTGTTCTGGGATGCAACATGGCAGCCCATATGGCCACCAACATGGCTGCCTGGGAGGTTGGGTCTGGTGAGGTCACAGCCCATGTGATAGGAACAGGGTATTCTGGGATGCAACATGGCAGCCAATATGGCTACCACCATGGCTGCCAGGAGGGGTCAGGGGTGGAGTTTCTGGTGGCAAAGGTCAGGGGTTAGGGGCGGGTGTTCCGTTTGCAAGATGGCAGCCAAGATGGCGGCCAGGAGGGGGGCGGGGTCAAGGGGTGGGGCACCTGTCAGTGGGTGGGGCTTATCAGTTTTTACAGTTTGACAAGATGTGTACCATATATACTACTAACAACATTAATAGTGTTAATACGCTACCATTAGGCTACTGCACAGTAGTGTCACCCAAAAGACCTTTGCTGGCACTACTGAGTGGTAATTCTGGTTACTACACTTTTATTCAATATTTGATTATACAAGTACTAAATAGATGTGCAGTAACCACTGTGCAGTAGTATTTCATGTAGATGTGCCCACTTAGAAGCCTAAGAGTGGAATTCCATTTTATGCATCTAAATGATAGTTTTGACCTGCATAAGTTATATTTTTGGTACTTACACACAATTAGCAATTCAGGCAGAGTGTGAACATATATACTGAGCATTAGGGATATGCAAAGCTTTGGGTGGCGATTCGATTCAGAGGAGATTTGGCCCAATTCAGTAGCAGAATCTCCAAATCTGAATCAAATCAAAGGACCAATTAAAAGGTCCAAAACAATTCAAAGCTCTCAGAATATTCAGACAAGATTCAGAGATCTTTGATGATTTGGACAGTTGCTGGTGGCTGCAGCAGGAAGCTGCAGCCAGACTAGGAGCTGGTAAGTATTAGAGGTGAGAGAGGGAGGTCTGCAGGAAGGGGTAGGGGACCACAGGGAAACCACTGCCAGGTCCTATCCCCTGCCCGCTCCCCCATTCCCCCTGACCACCACCCACTCCCCCAGCCCCGCTATAGGTGCCCCACCTGCCCCAGCTCCTGGCCCTTTAAAGAAAAGCCCTGGTGCTCCCCAGGTGCTGCTGAGTGTATGGGGGGGTGATCCCTACTGCTCCCCACTGCCCCATGCTGCATGGGGGGCTCTGCAGCAGCTGAATCTCTGAATCAAATCACTGTCCCCCAAAATCGACTGAATCCGAATCTGAAGTGAATACTAGCCACTTCACACAGGCCTACTGAGCATGCAAAGTAGTAGAATCTGGGCCTCCTGCTTCCTTAGCACTTGGCTACAGGGGCTAAGACATGGCATGGACCCAGTAGTTGACTGCGTGCAAACACTCACACATTCACAGTACTGGGAAAATAGAATTCCTGCCTGCATATAAGTGGCAAAAATGTGCTTTTTGTAGCTAGAAAACCACCATATAGATGAAAAGGGGAAGAATTCCACCCTGAATCCACTTAGATATGTAATAAGTGGAACAGAATTCAGCCCCAAGCAATTAAAAATAATTATTAAATAGTAAATATAAATTAAAAAAAACTCCTCAAGAGATCAGATCAAATTATTGCCATTATTGTCCATAAAATTATGTGATCTTTAAAAGTCACCACCAGTTAGGACCAGCCTATCACTTCTTATGGGTTTTTGCTTCCTGCTAGCTTCCTGAACCACCAGTGTAGCCAAATCATGAAGATGGATACTCACTAAACCACTTCTGCAGCAAAACTAGTTTTCCTTAGTGCTCTGCAGTTCAAGTGCTTTATGTAGGCCTTGTTATATAAAGAACATTCTGGAGGAGAAAATGGAGGGATGAGCAATACACAAGATTTTAATGCACAGGGGAGCACCACAAATCTAAACTGAAAAATAAACTGTCAAGTTTTAAAATCTTTGTTTACTCATTAAATAAAACAGCTTGTTCAATCCATTTTTAATCCCCAAATTCAGTAATCATCAAAATCAAAATCAAGCACTATTTAACCCAAGTAAATACATGTTTTAATATGGTAATATCTAAGCTCTACATTAAATTCTAAACTCTGGAGTGAGGATCTTATTTTAATAATTCTAGCTAATGTGACCTCAATTCTCAATGGGACTTCTGGCCTCAACCACAGAACAGGCATTACACAAAGCATATAAGAAGTACTACATGCACACATAGACCTATAGTGAGGAAGTGGCACTCAGCACTAGATTTTGCTTAAGAATTCATGCCAACCATCTGGTATCAATAACAAACTTCTTTGGTGTCCAAAATTACCATCATATCATTCCTAAATTACTTAACCTGCTGCTGCATCCATTTATTTTTGTTTTAATTTGATGCTCAATGCTTATGACAAAAAGGTTTAGCCTTGAAAGACATAAGATCAGAAATTGCTGTCCTCTCCTTTCTCTTCACTGTGAAGCACTTGAAGCCCCATTTGTCTCCCCTACTAAACTTAATGAATTGGTTGGCACAGCAGCATCCCATAATGCCTTGTTTTCCACCCACAGCTCTCTGCAGTGGCCCTTGTGACTCTTTCCCAACTTCACTTTGTGACTGACTACAGGACTTTGTGACTGCAAAGTGAGTTTTTAAAAGCTTGGCAGAAAGGTACATTGCTGCTACTCTTTGCAGGGCCAGAACTGCAGAAATTTAGCTTCTCAAGAGTAGCACAAAGACTCTGGAATAGCCATTTGCCCACCAAACAAACAAAAAACACTACCGAATGGGTAGTGTGTGGGTACACAAAATATTTCACCCGTTGGAGACAAGCAGTTCCTCGACTTCCTATCAACCTGGGCTGAGGAGCCCCTGGCAAAGAGCCATTAAAACCAGGCCAAAACCAGAACAAATTATAGCAGAAATGGCAGCTAACTGACACCACCATCAGTGGCATCAGTGCTGAGACAACCTGAAAGTCCTGAAGACGTAATGCAAGAGAGCTCAGGATGCCAGCTGGGTTTCAGGTACAACACAATCACATTATGACAAGTCCTCCTGGATCAATACTAGAGATGATTCCATCAAATCCCAGTTTGTCACCACCTTTGGAATATAGTGGAAACAGCCCAACAACAACAATAACAAAGACCAGAAGGACTGGAAAGAGGCTGTGGCCCAAACCCTGGACTGGGGGAAGATAGAAAGATCTTCATCCTGTTCATGGTTGCTAAGCAAAAGCGGTGTCAGCTATCAGAATGGGATTGTCACCAGTATTGGGAAGGACTGCAAGTCCATCATGCCATCATCCTTCCAAGTTATCATGCCCTCATTTTCTTACCATCTAGGTCCCAGGCACCTTTGGGAAATGCGTGGAGGGCCAGATACCAAACCAGTAGCACTGGCTTTCTCTTTGTTTGTTTCCTTCTAACCTGTCAAATGCAATCAGAAGTTTGCTATGTCTATTTTGCAGATCTATGGTCGCAGATCAGTCAGAAAAGGGGTAAGGGCCCAAAGTCTTTCAATATCAGGCTCCTGTATGCACCTCATAGAGAGGCTAGGCTTGGCTACAGAAGCTTAGAGACAGTCAGGTGTTTTGAGTGGGTATCATGAACCTTCAGGGGGGCAGTGATAGCAGAGCCTATTGTGATATGTTACTTGGAAGTCTGATTGTCAGTTTCAGCCACACAAAGGTGGGGCAGTGGCCAATTTGTATTTCTCAAATCTAAGCACTAATTAAATAGCAGTGGCTGAGGCTGGCCAGACAGTTGAGAGGCTGCGGGGGGAAAGTTTGGGGTCCAGGTGGAAAGAGGCTGAGGCTGGCTTGCCCAGCTGACTCACTGTGATAAGCAGCAGGCAGCACAGCAGGGCTGGGTGGGGGATAGCAGCATTGTTGGGGGGAGCAGAGGGGTGGGGATGACCCCAACTCCAGGCAAGAGCAGGGGGAAAAAAGTTTGGGGACCAGGTGGAATGTGGCTGAAGCTGATAAGGACAGCCAGAAGTGAAATCCGTGTGAAAAGGTGGAACATGTTTTTTTGGAAATCTAATTTTTCATTAATCTAAAATAATCAGTAAAAATTTGCAAGATTAGCACCTGGTTGAATCAGTGCAGGAAAAGTTATATGAACTTGAATGGATTTCAATGGATTTTCAAGTGAACCCAAGCAGCACCTGTTGGTGCAATAGTTGCCAAACAGGGAAAATCACCTTTTCAGGTATAAGTCCATGTTACAAATTTAAAACAATAAAAATAACCCTCATGGAACAAATTCAGGAGCTAAAAATTAAACACAATGGAGGTGTTTTAAATTACCATAGGAAAAAAAATCTAAAATGGTAAAATCAGCTAATACTGTGGATATACAGATGTGATTTAGCTAGCTTATTGGCAATTTTTGTCATGTGGACACAGAAAAAGTGTAATGTGGTAACAGGAGAGGTGTAAGTTGGACACGCACCCTATAATGCAGGCTACAATCCTGAAAACTGCCTTAGCAAAATGGACCAGCATAAGCAATGTCATTTTGCACCTTGACATAACACCCCTAACCAAATGCAAAAGCTAGTGGGTCACAGTGACCTTCTAAATTATATATAACTCATGTCAGCCAAAAGTTAAAAGAGAATGTAATTTAGCCTTCTGAGATAGCAGGATACAGATGGCAACCTGGCAGAAAGATGACCACTATGAAAGATGATTGATAGATATTTATGACATAATGTTTTCTGGGACATACAGAAGGGTAGTGTAAAAAAAAGTATATAAAAACTTAGGGAAACAAAGTGGGGAAGAGCGACACATAGGCCGCGAAACAACAATGACCAAACCCCCGGTGCAATGGCAAATGCCTGACCAGCTGAACTCATCAGGCTCACATAAGAGCATCTGTATTGACTGTCAGGACTTGCTTAAAGGTTAGATTTTGCATTTAAAGCCTTGCTTAAATATTGGTATTGCTTACATGTTCAATAAATTAGGATTTGAGACCAGAATAGTATCATCAATCAATTCATTTCCATTCATCTCACGCCTTAACTAAATTTAGTACAACAAAGGCAGGGTGGTAAATTATGTCTTCTTGGGAAGGAAAACTGAGACTACTCTGCAAACTTTGCTTGGGTCATGAGGAAACTTTTTTTTTTGTTGACGTTTCAGTGTCAGTTGGCAGGTCATTGTGTTAACAGCAAATTACATTATTTTTCATTTGTCTACCCTTATGAATGGACATGGTATATCCGCTCCCCCTTTTCTGGTTAGTGAGGCAGCCACCACTCAGCCCCACCTATAGCCATCCCATAATTAGAAACCCTTCCAAGCAATAGTCATGGTTGCCTGTGGGCAAAGTGCTGCTCTTCCTCATCCTATTCACATTTCCTAGTGGCTGAACCTATGAATACTCCAAAGCCCCCTGTTCTACCCATCACCTGGTACTGGGCGTACACACCTTTCAGGAAGAAATCATTGTAGGCCCCTGGGAACAATAATAATGCTGTCTCTTTTTCCCCCCAAATCCATATAATTTTCCTAGAGAGTACTTTTGAACTTGCAACAATAAAAAAAATCAGAAATGCAGCTAGATCAGGGTGGGCAAGTATTTCAGATAGAGGTCCACTTAATAAGCTTTGGCGAGATGTTGAGGGCTGCAAGGGTAGCCCCACCCCTTGAATGGTACCCCGCTCCCTGGTCACCATCTTGGGATCGGAAGTCCCATCCCTAACCCCTGACATTTGTCACCGGAATTCCCTCCCCTTCCCCCTGGAAGTACTCCTTTGGTGGGGTGGGGGAGCAGGGGGGGGTTGTTGGCATCTTGGAACCAGAAAAAAACAAATCATATACTAAAAGTCAAACTTCTACTATTACGTATTTTAATTTTATTTAAAAAATATTTTGGCATGCTTTGTGTTTGCATAGTGTTTATAGAGATGATTAAATAATAGCTAAAAAATAAAGTCTTACACATATATTATGAGGTAGGTGTGAGGTGTTGTTTTGGGGTGGGTAGGTGTGTATGGTGTGGTGTTTGTGAGTGTGTGGGGGGTTTGTGACGGGCTGTAGCCTGTGGTGGGGTTTCAGGTACGTTGCAGGTTGTGTGTATAAGTGAGGGAGCTGTGGTGGCAGGGCATGGGTGTGTGGGGTTTGTGGGGTATGAAGGTGGGTGGGGGGGTGTGCAGACCCCCCACATTCCTTCCAATGGTGCACAGCCCCCAGGCTGGTGATGGATTCAGCCCATGGGACATATTTTGCCCACTCCAAACTAGATCGTGAGTGGAGAAACATTTAAGAATAACTCTGTGTTTGCTTTAAAAATGCTCCCAACCTATGTCACCCCCACAATCATGGCAAGCAGCAGGTTTAAATCATTTCAGAAATGCAAGCATAACAGAAATTCACATGCAGCCATTTGTACAGAACAGGACTTGCACAAAACCATGGGCCTCATCCTATTCCTCCTCCTCCCATTCCCTGCATGTTGGCCATACACATAAAGAGGGAGAGATCAAAGAACAGGGAGATTTGCAGTGTTAAGAGCAAACCGATAAACCAAAGGTCATTGCTCATCATCAAGTCAGACAACCTTAACAAAGAATCCTTGTTTATTTATTCTCTTTTTAAGATCACACCTGAACCTAATGGTGCTTCAGCTATTACTGACATGCTAAGGCTACTGTCTGAGACTTAATGAATGACCAAGCTGAGAGGGAGGAAAGAGAAGAGCAAGGAGGAAATGCTTGCAGACCTAGCTCAGAAAGCAGAGAAGCAGGGACTGCTTCTACAAGGACTGACATGCTCAGATAGAGTTCTATCAAGGCCCTTATGCTAACCTGATCAGTAGGGAGATACCCAAGCCAGGCATGCAGAAATCTTTTAGCATGCAGGAACACCAAGGCCAACAAGGAGGCTGGTGAGGCAGACTATGGAGATTGTTAGGGTGACAATATTTGGATCTTGGGGAGCACTGGATTTGCAGCTGAATAAGGGCTTTAGGTTGTGCCTCGGCAAACCTGCTGACCACAAGGCAGAATGATATATTAAAAGTGGCATCGCAAGACACTTAGGGAAGCAGTATCCTAACAATGTGGTAGTGTGTAGGATATATGATTCATTGTGTAAGGAGAACAGGATGCAACCCACCAGCTATCATCAGGAGATAAAGCAAAAGTAAGACCTCAGAGATGAAGGAGGAGTCAGCAAGAAATAGCAAGTGACAGGAGGAAGCGGAGGTCAAAGTCTTAGGCATGCAGTCATAGCAAAAAGACATGTAAATGAGTGAAATGCATAAGTAATTCCATGCTAATGAAACAAACTAAACAGAGGCGGAGCTTGAGATAGGAGGGAATATGGGTGGAACAATGGTGGAGTAAATGTTAATGAACATAAACCAACGTGTATAGAAGTAGAAAGAACTTAATGTTCACAGCTGCTCCCCGTTTTTTTGGGAGCTCACCTGAAGTTGTCTCCATTTTGAATAAAGCTGTTGTGAGCAATGTGTGCTGATATTTGCTCCCTGTTTGCTCCCTGAGCAATTGGATCGTCATCTCCCTAGTTGTTGGGCACTGTATGGAGTCGGGTTCTGACATCTTGGCATAGTCAGCAGGATTTGACATACATTTGGAGGGTATGTGATCATCCTGATCCTACCAGGGTAAGGCCTAGCTGCATACTTACGCACAAGTGTATTAGGTTCTCTTGGGTCACTTTAGCTATTGTACCCCATCTTTTACCTTTCCCCAGTAGCATGGCAGTGGATTCAGAGGCTTTTCCTCTCTGTGTGCGGGGTCTAGGGGACCTCAGGGATTTTATTGAGTATTGTGTTAAACAGAATGGGAGTCCGCTGCAGAGGCCCCAGGAAAGTCTGTCTAGCCAGGCTTGGATTACGGCCCGGGGTTAGGCTGAGGGAATCTTAAGTGAAAAATCACAGAAGCAGGCCTTCCTTAAAGCAACTGCCCTCCAGGCTTTAGCTTGAGGTGTTCAAGATTTCACCTCCAAGCTGCTAACACCTAAGAGAGAGAGCCTCGGAGTGAAGCCTGAATTCTGTCCAGATGTACCTTAACTCTGATGACAGCCCTAGGCTTAGTGGATAATTGTTTAATTGTTTGTACTGTTCCTTTTTTGTTTTTACATCAATAAATTGTTTTGCATCAATAAATTCACCTATTAATCGACTGGCAGGTGTTGTGACCAGTCTAAGGGTTGTTTCCGTTCAGAACAAAGCTATAGGTACCGGGTTCAAATCCAGTCCAACAATTGGCAAGTTCACCAGGGCACAAGCATAGTAACCTAACTGAGCAGGGAGTTTGTTGTTGCAGAGTGATCTGTTTTAGAGGGATTAGCTGAAACTTGTACTAAGGTAGAGTTGTATAGTAAGTAAGTAAAGTTATATGCATTATGCAGGAGATGTTTGTTACTGCTAACCAGGAGATTTTGTTTGTCCAGGTCAGGTAGAATAGTGGACATAAGTATCTGTTGTAATCTGCTTAGAATTAAGTAAGAATCTCCTGTTGTGTTTACAATAGGGAGCTAGAAAGCAAAGAAAGTCATCTCTCTGCCAGAAAGGCTGTATGAATGAACAGGGTCCTTTGACTCTAAGGTCCGTGAAAATATTTACAATCTCCTAGAGAGAGATAGAACAGGAGCAGGTATATGTTTTCTGTGATAAGGCCCCAGGAGCTAGGAGGGAGAGGTGGCTGGGCCCCTTTAGAGTATCTCAGCAATTTTTGTTTGTGTTTTTCATTTCCCACAGTTGGAGGGGTTGAAGTACAAGGCTTGAGGAGCCTGTGTTTAACCCTCTGGGTAACTGGCAACCTCAGGGAAAAGAAGGCGGTCTTGGGGCATGGATAGGATATTGTAGGTTGGTAACACGTAAGCTGAGGGGCCTGTCCTAACAAACATAGTCAGTGGCTCAACGTTCTGGGATCTGGCCAAGAGGACATGCATGACCCTCCAAGGCTGGTGTAAGGGCAAGGTAGAAGGGAGGAGGAGTCTCGCAGAAGAACTCCAATCAGACATCCCACCGTCGAGGGACTCCCCAGTGGTTGAACAATCCACTATATCAAGATTGAAAGTCGTGGCAGGAAAGATTGGGAAAGACTGCACAGGAGGATAATATCTACTCAACGGAACATCAGGGACGGAAGAACAAACACCTCCGAACATCCAGGCCAGAGCAGCATGTGACCACATGTTCGAGGCCAGGCGGGCACAAAGACAAGGTATGTTACTGGACATTTGCTCAGGCAGTGGCAGAGAATTTGTAATTAGAAGTGAGGGGAAACTTAGTTCTCCCACACACACACACACACCTCTCCAGGAACAGTGAAAAGCCTAGAAGAGATAAAGATTGTTACAGGAGCTTGTTTTAGGAAACATCAGGGTACAGCTGTGTAAACAGAGATCAGTGCCCAGAATTACTTTATGTTACTCTGAGCAGGAATAAGCTTCTCAGAGACATGTTTTGTTTTTCTCTGCAAAGGCATAGTTAAAAAGTTTCCTTTTTAAGATAGAAAGAGTTTTCTTAAAAGACTTGTATGTAGGGTGTAATTTGTCACCCATGATCTTTCAGAGAAACTTTCTTAGTCCTGAAGTGGAGCTTGCTGAGCTATACAGCTGTGAGAGAGAGATACATTCAATAGATGAATTACTTTACAGAGAGCAAGGCAAGAAGGGGCCACTGATGAGAACAGATTGTGATAGCTGTAGCCCGGAAAACAGATATAGTTAAGATCTGTTAAGAAAAGGAATACAAGAGGTTAAGTAAAACCTAGAAAGAAAGTGTTAGAATTCTAGAAAGTTGTTAAAAAAGAGAGAGAGAAAGAGGGAAAAGAAAGATCTAATAAAGAGCTTGCAGGGCCCTAAAAGACCAAGTAATCTGGCAGTCCAGAAAAGGGGCGCAGAAAGAAAGATCACTATTAGAGCTGCCAGAGCTGGAAGCCTGCAATCTCAGCTGACCCAAGTGGGGTGGGGAAAGAAGCCCAGAAGTCAAATACTGTACCCATTAGAAGTAAAGAAGACCAGAGCAGGAAAATAGAGAGTCTAGTCCTAAGTATGACCTAAAACTGGTGTTGTGACCTTCTAGGTGTGGTTAGTATAGTAGAGCTACCTGTAGCAGGGAAGGCTCTGAAAAATGCTACATAATAACCACCCTACGGAATAGGCACAGGCAAATATAAAGCAGCTTAAAACCCTAGCTCCCACCTCCTTGTGGGTTATCCTTCATTAACAAAAGGCTAGAGGGAGCATACACCAACAGAAAAAACTCTTGGTGCAGGCCATGGAAAACAGATGCGGGGCATACAACGTCCACCATTTTAAGAGAAGAACATTACTGTAAAAGTAGCCTCTGCAAAATGCAAGGAGTGGAAATTTTTGAATAAGTGCCACCTGACTATAGGCCAAGCAAAGCCAACCACAGTGTATAAGCTAAAAAGAAACTAATTGAGAGGTAGACCCTCCCTTTTTGTCCTTCTGTTTTACAGGATGAAACCATCTCTGAAGCGTGAAGTTTACTGAGTTTACTACATGTGTAAAACGTTGTTATTATAAGTGATTATGATGCCAACTATGCTGGAGTACGAAAAGTAAAGCAAAACTTCTTAATAAGCTATGAAATACCTGAACAGTGGCTACAAAAAATAGTACATCATGCTGAGCACCACCTCCGTAACCTTGCAGAGTTCAGTCATGCCAAAGATCAAGAAGGCTACTGAATTGTTTGTTTTATTGTCATCCTTTATTTCCTTTCCCCCCTTGTTTTTGTTTTGTTTGTATCAAAATTAATATATTTTAGTTTGGATAGTAAAAATAGTAATGTTACATAGTTTAAGTAATTCCCAAAATTTGTGCAAAGATTAGGAACACAAAATAAAATGATTGAATCTAAAAAAAAAACCAAGGGCCTTCCTATGCAAACAGCATACCTAGCTTCCATGAAAAGTTGAAAAAGTCAACTTTTACAGAATAAAGAGACACTAGTAGTACTACAATAACACCAGCATCCAGTTAACATTCAGCTACATATTCATGCCAATAAAAAAGCAGAAAATATCCCTATAGTACCACCATCCCAGTTCCTGACTCAGTCTCAGGCTAAAAAGCAAGTAGCCTAAGCACTCTCTCACTCATTACCAACAATGGGCAAAAAGGTCAGTCCTTTGCCCAAGTAACACAAAAGCACCATCTACCTTGCCAGACCCGAGGGGTGCATTGTGCAGGGGAAGTGATGACCTCTGGAGAATTGGCTGGGTTTCTCTTTTGCTGTCTATACTAATTCTGTGAGGGAGTGTTAAGGTGACAATATTTGGATCTTGGGGAGCACTGAGTTTGCAGCTGAATAAAGGCTTTAGCCTGTGGCTCAATAAAGCTGCTGACCACAAGGCAGAATGAAAAGTAACATTGCAAGACATTTAGGCAAGCAGTAACCTAACAATATGGTAGTGTGTAGGATGTATGATTCATTGTATAAGGAGAACAGGATGCAGCCCACCAGCGATTGTCAGGAGTTAAAGAAGACCTCGGAGATGAAGGAGTCAGCAAGAAACAACAGGTGACAGGAGGAGCGGAGGTCAAAGTCTTAGGCATGTGCTCAGCAGAAAGGCATGTAAATGAGTGAAATGCATAAGTAATTCCATGTTAATGAAACAAACAGGAAACAGAGGCAGAGCTTGAAATAGGAGGGAATATGTGTAGAACAAAGAAAGAACAAAGGTGGAGTAACTTGAGCATGAACCAAGGTGTATAAATGGAAAAAAAACTAATGTTCATGGCTACTCCCTGTTTTTTTGGGACCTTGCCCGAAGCTGTCTGCATTCTGAATAAAGCTGTTGTGAGCTACGTGTGTTGGTGTTTGCTCCCTGTTTGCTTCCTGAGCAATTGGATTGTCCTCTCCCTAGTCGTTGGGTGCTGCATGGAGTTGGGGTCTAACAGAGATGTTGATGTAGAAGGTGCATGTGCAGTGGGAAATTCTCTCATACCCATTCTTGATCTGTAGATGAAGAGCGTCCAGGCTATGCTCCATTTTACCTCCTCCAAGACCAGGCCAACCCCATTGACATAAGGCAAATTTACCATTTCCATGCTTCCTCACCACTCAACCCCCAAACTCCTATCCCTGTTCAGAAGAAAGTGGCATGCCTTGCCTTGATTTTCAGGGCAAGGACACTTGATGACCACATTCAAGACACCACCCCCTTTCCTTAAATTCACAAACCATCCCTACCCCACTATATCTCTGTTCCCCAACTTGCAGAGCAGTTTATTTATTTCCAGAGTACAGTGACTTCATAATCTTTAATAAAGAAATCTTTTATAAAACAAATAAATAGCCAGTGAATTGATCTGAACTTTACTCAGTGATGCTCTCCTCCCACCCCACTGCCTGCCATCAATGTAAGTAAATCTCTATGACCTCCATCACAAGACTACCGTGGCAACAGTGCTGCTTAAGAGACTCAGTTTCTGGGGACTAATACTGAGTGCTAGGGTCATAAAGCCTTTAATTGTCATTCTGTGGCCAACCAGATAGAAGACATGATTGAAAAGATTGGAAAGCATAATGTTTGCTGGAGAATAGAAGCAATATGTTGAAGTGGTACTCATTCAGAGACTCTAAGGGAAAGAAATAACAAATATTCATTCTCTGTTCCTGCTGGGAATCCTATAGACATACCTGACCGGACTTCCTGACAATATGATAATGGCAGGTTGTCAAGAGCAAAAGTCAGGGCCTGAAATAACCAAAATGTTTTGCAGTTGCCATATGGCTGTCCTCAGAAGTCTTCAGAGAATGCTAACTGAAACGGATGCTGGGATCTCTGTTCAGTAGCCCCCAGCTTGGGAATTAGTGCTGTAGCATTTGCTACTCACACATTAAGATGCTTCGGCAGGAGGAGGACTATGCACTGCTACTATGCTACAGTTAAAAAAGCTTCAAATAAAGTTAAAATGTGAAGCCCTTTACATGTATATTGATGCATATCTTATCTAATCTCAATGTCCATTCAGCACAAGGCAGCACTATATAGAAATACTCATACTAGTTTTAATCAGGGTGGTTCCAGAACCAGCAATGTAGCTACATCATCACAGCACTTCATCCAGGATAATCAGAATCACTGATGAGAAGCTAAATAGTGTGCTAATGCAGCTGTATTCTATGCTCCATGTTAATGCTGCTGTACTGCTACCAGCACCCAAACAGGTATATTTGCCCTGCCTTGTGCTGTGTAGGCATACTAGCATTTCAGAGCTAGTACAGTCAGTTATCTATGACACTGTCTTACACCATCTAGTCATGAATCAGTACTGAATTCATTTGGATTCAAACCAGGAACTAAAGCTACTGGTCCTATACTTTACCCTAGTTATACCATCAGCAAAATATCCATATATGAAAGAAGATGAGGAGAAAAAAAACCCTAATATTTCTTGAAATGCTACCAACAGCATCTAAATAAAACTATCATATTGGAATACTTTTTTTCCATGTCTTGGTAAATTCCGGGTAATCTCTCTGTATTAATCTTTAAATCATCAGTGAAAAATCAGATTCCTTGGACATAAATTAACAAATATGAGAACTCTACAATTTTACAATCAGTTTACGAAATTAGGAGTACAAGTATTTACAGCCATAGATGAAAGAACAAGTAAATCAAAGGCTCTAGTGACCATTTAACATTTTCTAACAATCATTTCCCCTTAATTCAGTTGTACCATTATTACTATTCCACTAGAGCCTGAAAGAATTGGTCTTTACTAATCCAGGGATTGATAGAGTTGATATAAATACAAGATGCTTTAATTTGTAAGATGCATTTTTTCTGAAATGTTTCTGTTCTAAATATAGAACAGAACTCGGGTGACCAAGATACAGCTTTGTCTGGTGAGGAATGGCAATGTTAGAGCCTTATCACCCATTACAATTAGCATGTTAACTACACTTAAAATGCTAATATGTGCTGAGTGGTACAGCAGTGTAGCAAAGTTAGGCCTTTTCCGTGAGCAGTATCTCCAGATCATATCACCTAAGAATGTTGGATTAACATCTGACTGTTCTATGGCGATAACACAAGCAGGAGACTCAGATAAACTGGCGAGGACCCGCTTGTCAGTCCTAGCCCCCTGTACCAGAGCTGAGTCAAGACTCCATTACAGTGAGAAGGCTAAGACTAACAACGATTTGTCAGTCCCAGCCCTGCATCAACATAGCACAGTGTATTGGAGTCTTCAACAGCTTCAACACCTAGAATGTGTTTTATTTAGACCACAGTGGCTGCATCTACATGAATGATGATTGTGCAGTAGCCCAATACTACAGCACAGTAGCATTGAGTACCAACTATCATGACACAATGCTACTGCACAGTAGTATTAGGCTACTGTGCAGTAATGTCATGAAAAAGATGTTCATTGGTGCTACTGCTCAGTAGCTTGGCTTACTGAACAGTCATTTAGTACTTATTTATACAAGTACTAAATGACCACGCAGTAATGACTGTGCAGTCAGTGACCCATGTAGAAGTATCCAATAAATATTAATATGCAACTGCTCAGGACATTTTGTAACTTGTAATAATACCTACTGGGCATTTTAACATGTGCTCTGGGGGTGAAGGGGTAGTATACTGCATGGCAGCTCAGTCTTGCAGTTTCTTCCACATGTCCCCCTACCAATGATCAGTGGAGAAGCCTGTCAAAGGAGCCCTGTGTAAGGGCATAGATAGCCCTTGAGGTTCTGATGATGTATACCAATGTATGCATCGTTAATCAGAATGTCCCAGCCTTGACTAATCAGACTCTAGCCACAGCCCTATTTCTCTCCTGCCATGATTTGATGGAACTTCTTTGGAAGGCGATGTTACAGTGTGAGTCTTATCATTACGGTGTTAGGCTCACTCCTATTGGGGCTCCAACGTCCCCTTTTACCCCAACCTTATGCCACCTAGATGTTATCTTATTAGCAGGTACCATCAGGATCTTACTTGCTCAATCTTCCTGCCCGTGCACTTTATCATTGGGCTGCCTGTCATCACACTTCAAGCTATTTGCTTTTGTTATACAAATAAGTCCAGGATACGTCTCGAAGGGGTCAGACATTGGTGAGTATTTCCCCGGGGACTTGGAACCTTGACAAACCCCTTTGCTTGGTTTGAACCTAGGTGGGTCCCTCTATACTTAGTCCTTCTTCACTCTTATCCTTCTCTTTTCTTTTGCTTTAGGCCTTGACTGTATTAGTTACAGTGAGGATCCCCCCTCCCTCTCTCTTCTGCAAAACAAAGAAAAGAACAAAACACAGGAGCTTTCACTTTCACAGCTCCACAAGGGAGGTCCCTTTAAGTCACACTTTTCCCTAGGTCTGCCCTGTTTCCTTCAAGGACACCAACCATTTCCCTAATTGATTAGTGTTAATGCCCTCCTAGAGGTCAAACAGTTTCAAAATCCCTGTGACATAAGAATCACAAAAGAAAGGAAACTTCCTTGTGTATTCAGGTCTCTTCTCTGCAGTCCCTCATCTGCCAGGGCTTTAACCATCTATGCTGCCATGCTGGGCAGAATGCTGCTATATCAGAGCTCCTCTGAGCTCATTGACTGGGACCAGGTCTAGAACTCCATTTCTGGCCTTCAACATCGCCAGCTTCTATTGAGAGCCTCCATGTTGCCTCTGTTCTCTCTTCTCACTGCTCTCTCTTTCTGGAGGGAGCCCCCACCAGAAGTAGCCCCAGCGTCCCATGGGAATCCAATGCAGATCATTCAGCACTGGAAAATAGAGTTCTGGCCGTGCCAGGATGTCCCTCCTCAGCATCATGAGTACTCCTGCTGGTAAATCCAAGTGTGGATCTTCCTTTTTTCTGAAGAGGCACCACAAGCCTCTTCACAGGGCCCTACCATACACCCTGAGTGATGGGGAGGTGAAAACTGTGGTTTTAAATATGCCACAGTTTTTGCCTCCCGCTGTTGAGTGGCAGAGGGACCTTGGAGGCCCCACCGCTTGCTAATGACAGGATGGGAGGAAAAAGACCACAGCATATTTAAAACTACAGTTTTCATGTCCCAGTCATCAGGGACGAACAGCAAGGCCAACAGGGTCCCTCTACCAATCTACAGCAATGGAGGGAATAGGGGGGACACTCAAGGGAAACTACAATATTAAAGAAGCTACCATGCAGCTCACTTCCCATGCAAATTATAGTGGTCTCTAACTATGATATAAATAAAACACATCCTAACTGTAATGTGTGACAAAGCCCTTAATTGGTATGGTTCCCAAGTCATGGCAATTAATGCTACCACCACTCATCCTGATGTCAAATATCCAGACCCATGACGAGCCCCACAGGCTAGATCTGGAGCATGGAGCTAAATCATTCATCAGGTCCCAGGGCCAGTAGTTTGGTGATAGGAGGAGTGGCAGCTGTCACAGCACTGGGAACCACAACAATTAACACTGTCAGCACGAAGTTCCAGCCCCATGGGCCATATTCATAGGTGATGCAGCTCTTTTCCAGATCTGACCTGCAAACCAGCACCATACTCTGGATTCAGCCCACAGACCAGCTCTGCATCACTCATCCAGCCCAAGGGGCTAGGTGGTTTGGATACCACTGCTTTAGAGAGTTAGTATGGTCACTGCTTACCACTTTCAATGCCCCTGAGGAAACAGAATTGCAGTTTCTTGATATAATACCTTTTGAGGTGATCATACTTGATAAGTAAAAAATCGCAGCACTGCATCTCACTGTAGGAAAATCATGTGATTCAACTCCAATAAACAAGTTAATGCCCTGAGGTCTGAGAATCAGAAAGGAATACTCAGAGAAATTAGCACAGGGGTATAGTACCCCCAGTAATTGTGACACTTTGCATTTGTCACTCTATATTGAACAGATTACCAAAGTATACAAAGAAGACAACAGCTTTTCCTATGGATATATGAATGTTACGTGCAAACACACACCATTATAGATATGTTTGCCTTTGCTAGGCCTTGCTCAATCCGCTGGTTTAAACTGAAATGGAAACATAAGCACACTGGCCATAACCAAACTCTGAGTTCACTGACTGAGTTTTTGGTTGTAGCTGTGTTGGTCTAAGGACATGGGGCAGGCAAGGGTCTATGGGTAGATGTGATATCTTCTATTAGACTAAGTAAGTAGTTGAAAAAATGTTCCTTGCAAGGTTTTGGGCAAAATCATCCTTCTTCAGGCATAAAGATTCTCTGCTGTTCTGAGACTCCAAGGAATGCCCTCTGGCTGTAACCCAACTCTAAGGGCTCAAGCAGAAGTTATATTTGTCTTGCAATCAGCCCCCTGAAAGCACTTTACAGCTGTGCTATGACACACGTGCATGCCTGTAGCGTGCTTTAAAAGTGGGCAACAGCATGACAAATTACTGCTTATCTAATGAGTGACCAGATGAAGATGTTCCAAAGTACAGTGTCTCAGGAAACTTGTGTTCCCAAGGGTCAATCTGTTAGCATGATCAGGAATGGGCTGATGAAGCCCAGTCCAGCCCCACCGCACCCCGCCTCCAGTGCTGTCTGCAGGAAGGGAAGGAGGAGGGGGAGGGGGAGGGGGAGCTAGGGTTTGCCCTGAGTTTGGGGGGTGGATTTGGGTCCCCCTGCCCTGTGGCCATCCCCTGCCCCACATTTTTCAGTTCAGGGCAGGCAAACCCCAGCCCACAGTGACCCCTCCCTCCACCCTTCCTGAAGAGAGCTGGGAGGGGTGGGTAGGGTCACGTTAGGCCAACTTTGATCCCCCCCTCACTGCCTTGACTCAACAGGAGAATATCTGTTGGGATGGGGTAGTCAATCTAAATCGTGGAGCTTTATGCAAAGCACCATGAGTTAGAGCAGGGACCTGCCCATCTGTCAGTGTCCTAAGCCTACTGACTATGAAAATGTCCTCCTCGGCCTGGCTCTTGGCTCCCTGCAAGCCCTCAGCCCCTTGCTTGCAGTTCCCAAGTACACCAGGATCTCAGTCATTTTTTCAGCTATAGTCCTCTCCAGCATGTCCTTTTCCTTGCAGTCTGCAGGGCCCAACTGACCACCCTGACTCAAGCCCTGGCTTATGTGTTCCCTAAGCCCAGCCCCCTTCTAGTCAGTGACTTTCCTAGACTGACTGCAGGTGTGTCCTTTACCTTGATGACCCATTTACTACCCAGGCAGAACCATCTTCTTGCCGCCTTCCCTGTTACAGATGGCCCCTGTTTAACTGCCTGAACTCTGCTGCTGCAGTTTCTCTCTGTAGAGTGACAGAAGCTCTAAGCTCCCTGTTTCACAGTGCTACGCACAAGGTGAGTCAGAAGGTTAGTCACAAAAGTTATTTACTCTAAACACCCTTGTTTCAAATATTGAATGAAATCTTTACTTTCTGGAAACTATAGTGAACGTACAAAAGTAAATGTAGTATGATTCATTTTTTCAAAGCTGATATGAAAAGCTTAAGTTCTGATTGCTTCAGATCCATTGCACTTCATTGTACACAGGACAAGTTGAATACCGTGAGAATAAAAACATACATGGCAGTTCTTCACATCACTAGGATAACTGGATTTGAGTATTTTATGCATACCTGTAGGAGTTCAAGAGTTTTACCCATCTTATATCGATATACATGAACACTAATCTTTACAACAGAACAGTTTTTATCTCCAAACACAAAAAGGAAAAACAAACCAATAGCCTACTGGCAATAAATTTAGCCCTCTCTCAAAGGAAGCTTTTGTTGCTTGGGATGCAGTAAAAGACAGTTCCAGAGCTGTACAGAACTTTGTAGAATTTATATAAAAATAAACTAAAATATTTGCCAAAATATTCCTCTATGTTTAATTAGCAACTAAAATTAAAACTGCAGTTTGATTCATATCAAGGCCCTCCTTTCCCCCATAAATGCATACATTCCAAAGTTTCAGGGGTGTAGGTTGTAGCTGTGGTGGACTAAGGACATAGGCAGACAAGGTTCTTTAGGTAAATCTGATATCTTTTATTATATCAACTAAAATAGTTGGAAAAATTCTTTGCAAGCTTTTGGGTACCAATACCCTTTGTCAGGCTGACACTTTATCAGCTTTATGAAGGGTGTTGGTACCCAAAAGCTTGCAAAGAATTTTTCCAACTATTTTAGCTGGTCTAATAAAAGATACTCGATTTACCCAAAGAACCTTGTCTGCCTACATTCTAGAGTGTAGGGAATAAGCTGAATCATCCCCCAGAGCTACAGGAAGAGGGCTCCATCTGCCTGGACAGCAGCAAATTCTAAGCAGACATCAGCAAACTGTCTGGGCAAAGTCCACCATAGTGTGCTCCTGGTCTGCTCAGACTCCTCTTATTATGACATTGTTTCCTCACTTTGGCTTCTGACTTTGACTCCGCACATCTGACTCTGTTTCTCAGCTTGGGTACATCAGCTCGCCAAACCCTGATCCCTGCCCTCACCCCACAGGTTACCTACCCTGACCACCCATGCTCCTGTTCCTTGCAAGGCAGTGCTGTAAACAGCTTAAAGGAAAGAAATATAAATACTGCAATAAGGAATCCAACACTTCTCCCATTCCTGCTTCACAAAGGGAAAATAAAGCATAAATCTAAACTCTCCATAGGGAGACAATATGCCCACAAACTTGTACATCTTGCAGGATACTAAACATAACCCCTCAGGGCAGGGCAAGGTGCAAGGCACACCTCAGTCTCCCCTAGCTCTGCAAGGCAGCCAGATGTCATACTAAGAAGCTGCCTATCAAGCTAAAAGCACAATCCAGCTCATCAGGACCCTGCCCCAAACACTGCATTTCAGAAGTTACAGCAGCAAGCACAGAAAGCTTGCGGGGGGGGGGGGGCGCCGCGGTTAGTTCCCCAGCACAGTATACATTTAGTACCATCTTTGAGACAGCAGGTAAAATTCTGCTTCATGGGAATTCCTACCCCCTAGCAATTGATTGATTATTCAGGAATAAGTCAATATTTGAGAAGCTGAATATTGGGATTTTAGGTGTCTCTTAGCCTAATACATGACTCAACTTCACTTTCCACTCTCTTGATAAGCTTGTCAGGGTCACTTGAGTTATAAGAGGGAAAGTCACAGCAGCACAAAGCTTCAGGTTATGTTTTATCCTTCCCAGTTCTAAAAATGTCTTCTAGCTTCCTAGGAAACTCCACTCTGGGTGATGACCTATCCTGGTTAAGCCCAGCTTTTCTCACTTCTAGGCTAACTGTATCTGAAGTTAAATGCAAAAATGATGTGCATGGTCATTTGGTACTCACCATGACTATCTGCTTTCTCAATGGCTTAGGCTACTGGGAGTACACAGGCTTAATCCCTCTACTGACCTTCAGTTTGCTTCTGATACCAGTTTAAGGCTTTAATTAATGTTATGTATTAAATTAATTCAAGATTAATTCAATTAGATCAAGTCTGAGTTATGAAGATGACCAGATTTTAGTCCACAAGTCCCTATGATAGCTTCACTCCTCCAGGACCACAGTTACAGATCACAAGGCTCACCATAAAACATGAGAGAGCTAGAGAGAGAGCATCTCACATTGAGAGAATCCAGGCACAAGACAATCTTCCAGAGAAGATTAGGCAAATTCAGAATCTGACCACCATTAAGAAATCCTGAAAAGCTTTCCTTCCTTTTTGACAAAGCCTTTTTGACATGAATGATAATCACAAGTTGAATGCCATTTTTATTACCAAGATCTCCCTGCTTTTCCTCCCCAAAAAAGCAAAGTTTGGGCCCTAAAAGGAGAGAAGTACCAATGCCTTCCAAGCATAATGCCTATGCTTCTAGAGCCTAGAATGAAGCAGACTTTGGTTCTAGTCTGAGCCTTTGTTTTCAATGGAGTTAACTTCTCAACTGCTCTTTATTCAGTGACTCTTAAAGGTAAGGGTCCAACTTCATAAAGAACATGTGGAAGGGTAATGCCTCATCTGTAGCACAGTGGTTAGAATGTTGGGCAGGGAAATCAGAGAGAAATGGAAACCGAGCCCTCTCTGGGTGAGGGGTCTCTAGCTTCTTAGGTGATTGCCCAAGTTGAAACTAAAATATTGGAGAGCATGCTTACTTCCCCACCTCCTTTTTTTCCCATACATTCACTACACATGCATGTAGCCTGGGCAGGCCATAGCCCTACTAAATATGCTTAGTGTACTGGATACTAAAAATCATGGAGTAAATATAGACATTGGATTTGTGACACATTATAACCTGCCTGACATCTGACTCCCCAAGTATCTGTCCACTTTCATCCCTCTTGTCTCTCTTCCCTCCCTCCCCCAGCCTCTCTCTCACCCAGGGGCAAAAATCACAAGATATATGGCTAGAAAACTGTTATTTAGACACACAAAGGAAACAGACTCTAACCCTATATTTGTTCTCCACTCAAATGTACTATCCCTGAGTTGACAGACTCTTGCAGACACAGGCTAAAGGAGTTGCTATCTCATGTGACAGTTCCTTCAGTGTTCTTGTTTGAAGTTTATTTGGACCTCTTCATTTTGAGACAATAAGTCATCTATGTACTGCTTCCATCTCCTTCCATAAAGTGGTTAAGAATGGGACTTTTAACCCTAAAATCCCTCTAATCTAGAATTTTTAACTTAAAGAAGCTTACAAAGTAAAACAGTAATTATAAAAGGAAAGGGAAACCATCAAAGCTGAAGCTTATGGACACAGAAGTTTACTTTGGTAGTAAGGTTGAAGTGTTGTTGTATTTGTGATGACCTAGGAAATGTATGAGAGGCAAGGGGTTTTTTGTTACCCTAGAGAAATTTGACAGGCTTTTCAGCACAAAGCTTCTCTGTACCAGACCTGAAGAAGGGTGCTTCATTCCTGAAAGTTTATCAGACTTCTCTTTTAATGGACAAACTGTATAGCTGAAAGAAAAGTCTGACCAACTTGTGGATGCAAAGCACTTTTCTTCAGGTCTTGTACAAAAGCTCATCAAACTTCTCATTCAACTATATAGTGGGCACATCTGCACGTGCATTTTAATGTGCATTAGCTTATTTTAATGAGCATTAAGGGTGTTTGTATGCAACACACCATTTAATCCTCGTTAATTTACTGTGCCTTAAAATTTTTAACCCAGGTTATTAAGGTGCATTTGTGTTTGAACAACATGCACTTTTCAGTGACTCAAGTCAGTGTGCAGTTACCTCTAAATTCCAGCAGGGGGAGCTAAATACCAACCTGGCTCAGATTGCACTTCCCCTGCTCCTGTACCAAGCAGCCCCTGCATGACAGAACTATAGTTCCCAGCATCCCCCAGGTATCCAGGCTTAGACAGGGCAAGTCTCCTCCCATCTGGAATACAGATCCAGGGGCTCACAGCCCCAGGAGGACTGCCAAGCTATGCTGGACTCTTCCCAGGAGTATGACCCAGGGATTACTTCTGGGTGGAAGTGGGGAGAAAGAAAACCCCTCAGCTTCTCCAGACACAGCTCATCCTAAGGACGGGCAAACCTTTAACAAAAAAGGCAGGCAAGGTTCTTTGAGTAGATATATAAAATAAAATAAATATAAAATAAAGGATATTTTCTTTGTGATTTCCCAGTTGGTTTAATAAAAGGTATAATTTCAGAACCAAAAGTTCTAGATTTTTGTATTTCTTTTTGAGTAGATGTGACATCTTTTATTAGACCAAATGAGCAGTTGGAAAAAAGTTCTTAGCAAGCTTTCAGGCGCAGTCACCCTTCTTCAGGCACAGGGAGTCTCTGCTGTTCTGAGACTACAAGAAATGAAAGCTAAAAGTGTGGCAGGATGTCAGTGAAAATGTAAATAGATAGAATTAGAAAGACAAAAGTTGCAGCAGAGAGGTAAAAGCAGAGGGGAGGATGGGGAAGGGGAAGAGAGCAAGGGAAAAGAAAAAATGCTGAAAAGAGATGTTACAGTGATAGAATACAAGGTAGAAAAGAGGCTGTCCTTGAAAAAGAAAATAGATGAAGATCAGGAAAACAGGTTTGAGCGAAGTTTCCCAGCGTATTGTTCCTTAGCTATTCTTTCTTTTGAATTGTTTTGTAATGAGAGAGTGGGTGGATAATGTTAAGCCAAAGCATACAGTTAAATGGAAATGATTCAAAAGAGTTTCAGATATGTAGGTGGGCAACCAAATAATGCTGTGTGTTAGTATTAACAAATATCTGGCTTATGTCATAACCTGTTCATGATAAGAGGCTATGAGAAACCCCTACCAAACATGCTAACATTAGAGCGTTCTCTCTGTTTATTTTAATTTGTTCTCTCTCTTCTCTATGTTCATACATAAAATTTTAGTTTTATTTGTTCTCTCTGTTTATCTTAGTTCAGTTGCATACAGTGTTTTATTTTAGTGGGGGTTCAGTGTAGGAAGGAGTTATTTCTGAGGGAGATAAGGAGAACAAATACATTATGTCAGTGTTTGACATAAAAGCTATAATCTGAGGTCTGCCCTATGTTATGTGGAGGATTCTGTCAGAACAATATTTTTGGGGCACAGGCAATAGATAGGGCTGCGGGAAAAGGTTCCAGGTAAAATTACTTTGTACCTAATGCCCAATAACACAGACATGAAAAAAGTCATAGCTTTCCTACTGGGGCAAAAATCCCTTGCATCTCCAAATAGCTTAACAATGCAGGAAGGAACAACTTCTTCCCCTCACCCTGACTGAATGGGTTTGTTTTGCTTTTATTGAAAAGTTCTTACATTTCAAACAGGCCAATTAGTACCTGATAGCACCTCTCAGGCCTCAGAGTTGTGTCTCTTTGGAGAAGCTGAGGGGTTTTCTCCCTTCCCCCACTCTGCCCCAACCATAAACAGGCATTTCCGCTCCTTTGCAAAAAAAGGTTTTATTGCACCTGAGCCATTGGTAAGAAGTGCACATACACAAGTGTTCACCAACTCTCCCCTTGGAAGAAACCCTTGCCTTGATGGAAAAACGACACTATGCACCAGGAATCCCTGAGACAAAACAGTGATCCCTGGATCAGTCAAAGATCCCCATGGAAACTGTACCAAACCCGGACAGCTGGGGGATGCTGGGAGCTGTAGTCCTGTCACACAGAGAAGGGCAGTGACATGCCAGTGCCATACCCTTTCTTTGCCCATTCTGTTGCCCCTCAATGCCAAGCCACAGCCCCCCAGCACTGCTGCTGCCTCTCACTCCTGACCCCCAGCCTCTAGCCCCCCCCAGCCCAGCCAGATTCTGACTCCATCTCATGCAGGTGGCAGCATGTGTCTGGCCACAGTGCAGACTGGATAGAAGAAGAGGTTTGTGGAACACCACCCACTCTTCTCCTGGCCTGGGATGGGGCTGCTGTGTCTTGCTAGTTCAGAGCACTATCTGGTGGACAAAGGGATGAAATACAAAAAAAACCACAGCACTAGGGCTCTGTGAAACACCATTGTTTCATTCTGACGCCCATTTTGCCATTTTGAAGGGACAGTGTTTCATTTCATTTTGTTTTGAAGTACTGTCTTGCTTAGTTTTGTCGAAACTATTCTGCTGTTTCGATACATTTCAACACAATGCCCATAAGCTATAATGCCAAATCATGAAAATGCCTAAACCTTTGTCATTTCTTGCCTGATTTGGATGAAAATTACAGAGATGGTAGCTCCTTCTGAAGGCAGGAAGCCTGCTAAGATCAAAGGAAATAAGTGCAGAGATTTCTGGAAAATTGCACCTGAAACTCTTCAAAACACAACTCCTGACACTTCCTAGCAGTGGCAACCTCCCCTCATCTGGCACACAGATCTGGAGGCTCATACTCCTGGGAAGAGTCCAGCATAGCTTGGCAGTCCTCCTGGGGCTGTGAGCCCCTGGATCTGTATTCCAGATGGGAGGAGACTTGCCCTGTTACCTGAGACTGGCTCTGGGTGCAGGCTGCTCCCAGCACCGGAGAAAATTACTTCTGCTGCCTGTTCCAGGCATCAGTGGCAGCCTCTCCTCATCTGGTATGTAGATCTTGGGGCTCGTACCCCTGGGAAGGCTTACGGGCTGTGCCAGACTCCTGGAAGTGCGAGCCTCCAGATTTGCACACTGTATGAAGGGAGGTTGGCACTGCTGTCTGGGATAGGCAGCAGTAGCAATTTTCTTTGGTAACAGGGTAGCCTCCTCTCATCCAGGGTGTAGCTTCAGGGGCTCACACCCCTGGGAGGACTTCCATGCTGTGCCAGTCTCCTCCCAGGGATGTGAGCCCCCGGATCTACAGGCCAGATGAGAGGAGGCAGCAATTTTCTCCAGTGCTGGGCACAGCCCACGCTCAGCACCGGTGCCAGGCAACAGGACAGCCTCCTCTCATTCAGAGCACAGATCCGGGGGCTTACAGCCCCGAGACGGCTGCTGAGCTGTGCCAGACTCCTCCCCAGATCTGCATGCCGGATGAAGGGAGGCTTCCACTGCTGCCTAGGACCAGCATTGAAGCCAAGTAAGCCCAGCTTCAAAACTCAAAACATTTTGAAACTTTCAAAACATTTTGAGTGTCCTCATGCTGTTTCAAAACCTTTTGTTTCATTTTAATGTTGCTGTTTCAAGCTCGAAACATGTTGAAAAAAACCTCAAAATGAAACACCCGGTGAAATTTTGCACAGCCCTACACAGCACCATCTGGTGGACAAAGAGGCTCATTACACGTCCATGTGTTTACAAAACACAAGTCCATAGATTGGAGCGAGGTAAGTAAACTTGATGCAAAATAAAACAGATCCGAGCAGTGTTAGTTTAACATGCTGAAAAGACTATTAGAGTGGTGGGAAATCCTGATTGTGCAAACACAAACAGAGTTGCATGGGCATAAATGGGAAATTCGTGTCATGTACTAACTCCCTAAAGCATCACAAAAATCCATGCACTTTCAGTAATGCATAATAAAATAGGCTAAGATGCCTTTTTCTTCTACTTCACAATGGAGATACTAAATTTAATCTGCATTACCAAAAGTGTATTAATGAACATGTACATGTACCCAGTTAATCCAATAAAAGACAGCACAAGTAAAACCTTGACCCTCTAATTATTTTTGTTCAGTCTCATGTCTGGCTCTCTGAAAACATTAGTTAATTGAGTATTTTTATTAGTAGAGCTCATGTGTGCTTTAGGCAACATTAAGCATCTTCCTTTGAAACTTTTCCATAGCTATATTTTTATCCACATCAACAACCTAGCATTATTGGAGGCAAGAACAAAAAAGCTTTTATACATATTTTTTCCCATAAGGTTCAATCCAGAGTTTAGTGTCAGAACTGATTTCTCTGTTCAGTGAGAAAACACTGAAATAATAACAATAGTAGTCATAATAATAACAGTAATTATAACAGTAACAACAACAGCAATATTATAGATGTAGGTATAGATATGTGAATATAGATAAACTACTGTTGTATAAGGACTATACAGTCACAGATAATGTAAATCTAATCTAGATAGGGTCTATAAAAAATTCATCTGTAGACAGGAAACCTTGCTGCATTAAATATAAATTTTTTAATATAAATGTAACTGTCACAGAGCACTGAGGTGCCCTGCCCCCCCAAAGAGAGAAAAACTGCTAGGGAGGAAGCCCTAGCAGGGAATAAGGAGCCCAGCTGTGGGTTGCCAGGGCAGCCAGAGAAGGTCAGCTGACCAGTAGGAGCAGGGCCTGGCTCCCTTTATAAACCCTAGGATCTGGGGCCAGAGGCAGTTCCCTGCTAGCAGCCCAAAAGGAAAGAGCTCTGTCATGGAAGAGAGGGGAGACCTGGCTGCAGGAGCAGCGTTTGGCACTACTAAGGGATGGAGTAATCCCTAGGTAGGCTTGAATGTTCTTATGGCCAAGTGGCTTCCATTTAAGTTATAGCCAGAGGGCTTGTGTTTATGTTGCTGTTTGTTACACCAGTGGTTTGGGAGAGGCTGTCAGGGGTTGGTGGAGGCCTCATAGGGTACTCATAGTGGAGTGTGAGGACCACAGCGCCAGTGAGGGCACAGCATTCAGGGTGCATAGACCCCAGCCCCAGAGAGGGGCAGTTGAGAAGCCCTAGAGAAGAGGGCATTACTGAGAAGCCCCAGTGAGGGCATGGTGAGCCTGAGGGGGCAACGTGACAGAGAAGGCGGCAGTATTGAGGAGTGCCCTGAGAGGGGGCACAAGCCCCAGAGAGAGGGCAGCTTGACACAGAAGACCCCAAGAGGGGGCAGAGCGCCCTGAGAGGGGGCAAAAGCCCCAGAGAAGGAGGCAGTTACTGAGAAGCCCCAGTGCGGGCGTGGTGATCCCCAGAGGAAAGGCAGTTGCCGAGGAGCCCCAGAGAGAACAAAAGAAGGGGCCAATGTGAAATTAAATTGAGACGTAACATCTATTCAATCGGCGAGGTGTGGACTGCAGTGTAAGGGAGGAAACAGCCACAGATAGCGCCCCCTGGCAGCAGGGCAGTACAAGAGCAGCCTCCCGCTAGTTAACATCAATTAATAACAAGGCATAGCAAACAAGTAGGCGGGCCCCAGGAACAGGTGTGCGGGCCCTGTTTAGGTCAGTTCAGATTGTGTACCTGTCACAGTAACATAGGGCAGAATTCTGTTTCACCTAGTGGACAATCAAAGTGTATGTTGCAACCAACTCTGATTTACCCAAGTAATGTGCAGGAGTGACTCTCTTACCCCTTCTGGGCATATAAGTGCCTCCATTATAGAAATAGTATTACACTCTAGAAATATGTATTATTCCTATAATGTGCAACTTTTGGCATGTACACTAAATTCCAATTTCTATTTTAACAGAAGATGAAATAAATCTCCATGGATGCCTCAGGATATACCTGTCAGAAACAAAAGGAAAGACGTGGCAGGCCCTTCCATGTTTTAGCTTGGGGCACTCATCCAAGAAGCAAGACAACCACATTCTTAAAAAGTAGGAGATGTCAGTTCAGAGTTCAACAAGCTTTAGTTAAAGTGCCCCTGACACCTTTTTGAAGTACAGGGATTCTGATACATGAGATGCTGCAGTGCTTTAATTAGAGCAGCTCTTGAGTCACTCTAATTAAAGTTCTCCCCCTCTCCCCACCTCACCCCAAGCATGTGTAGGACTGCCCACTAGGATTATTTCAAGAGTGCTCCAAACAGTATGTGCCATAATTTTGCCTAAAGTCCTCTCAAGGAAGTGATTCCCACAAATAATTTTGAGTTACTGAAATTATCAGACAAAAGGAAATGTTTAGCAAGTGGACTTGACCAAAGCTTAATTCTTTGATATTCATGTTTATACACAAAATCTGGGAAAGGCTGATCATTGGTACATGCATAGCTCAAATTGCTGATGCTTCAAGCAAGGGAGAATAATGTTTTTATGGAATAAGTTTCACATTTAATTTCTGAGCCATAATTTAAAACCCTGCTTCAGTAACTAATGTAGGGGACGCACTCCTGCTCTCTTGGAAATCAGTATGTCATCCATTGTCATTAAAAGAACAAGCTTTGAGAATAAGCCTTGATATTTAATAGATACGCCTTATAAACAAATCTACAATCTGCTGTGTGGATGATGCTAAAAAGCTGATTTCACAGAAGAGAGTAACTCATGCTCCTGTTAGGAACCTGGCCAACACCACAGTGTAAGACAGTGAGTAGAAGATTCACTGGGTGCAGAATCAGATTTTTAGAATCAGACATAAAATGTCAAGGCTGCGCAAACATCCAACACACATAACAAGGATTTAGTTAGTTATTTAATTTTGTAGCAAAAGATCAAGATGTAATTATTGGTTGTTTCTCTTTCGTATAAAATCGGGTGCTGGTTCTAAAAGATGCAAAATAGTATGGTTAATATCCCTTACTGGGAAAAGTCACCATGTCACTTGCTTTTCTCACTATGTTGTTTGTCTGAGGGCATTCAGAAACAAATAACTCCTGCTACAAGTGTAGGGAAGCTGGCTGCTAGGCTGGCAAGCACAAACTATATTATGAACATAAAGTAAAACTATGCATTCATTGCCATTAACAAACAGATTCACTAAAAGTAACTTTAGATTCTTATGTGCAAAATAAGCACATTCACATGTCTCACACGAATGTGCTAGTAATAAGGAAGGAAGTTATGAATGTATAAGAAAAAGGGGGAATTTACCAGTGGATCCTTTGAAAGTATGCTCTAAGAGCAAGAGGTACTAAAACTGGGAGATCTGAAAATATCCAAGAGCTTTGGGCTAAGAACTCCCCAAGAGTTCTTCTAAAAGACCTTCTAAACTAAACATAATAAAAAAGGAAGGCTAGGTAACTAATAATGGAAAGTTGAAGAGAAATTTGCTTTCTTTGTTAGAAAAAAAGTACTTTCCATTTACTCATATGTTATAGATGTAGAAACTTTGCCATATAGATAGAAAGTTATACTTTTTCTGCTTTCAGGTTGCCAATTTCCACATCAAGAGGATAGAGAATCTTAGTGGAATAAGGGAAATTTCTCTCTCTCTGTCTCTCCCCCCTCCCCCCCCAAGTGTTAATGTCAACATAATACCCAATTACTGGTGGGGGCACATTTCTCACAAGAAAACCACTCTCTCTCCAATCTGTCAGTTCTAATCCTCAAAGGAAATTCACAAAACACTTTTCACAGATGAGCCTATGGACTTCACTTCATCAATCGCCTGGATACAAAAAATCATGAACTAAATATAGACATTGTATTTATGACACATTATAACCTGCCTGACATCTGACTCCCCAGGTACCTCTCCACTTTTTACTTGCTACATTCATCCCACCGTCACCTGTCTCTCACCCACTGACTCCTGAATTTACATCTTCACTGAGTGCCTTTCTTGCATGCATGCCAGCCTCTAGCTTCTTTACTATTCAATCCATCCAGAAAGAGTACATACCAGCTGGAGATGCTTTCTGAGCCTGATGAAGGGTTTTTAAACCCAAAAGCTTGCTAAGAATGTTTTTCCTCCAACTATTTAGTTGGTCTAATAAAAGATATCAGATTTACCCAAAGAAACTTGTCTGCCAATGTCAACATAAGGCAACCTGGAATGTATTTTTTGTTCCATAGCATGATAAAACTTTCATGTAGAAAAAAATAATACTGGGGCTAGATCCTGCCCTAGGGTTGTTACCAGTGCTGATGCTTTGGAAATACAGAATTCCAAGCATATAGTATAGCAAAACACATTTTCTAGCTTCATAGAGCTCCTGCATCTCTGTGTAAAAAACAAACAATTTGTGTTTTGACAAATTTGGCTTGGAATCTTGATTGGATTAATTTTCTACTTGGTGTGAATCAATTCATAGGTCATAGAAGAAGCACAGTACGTTGTAAGAAAATGTTGTGATGACTCCAGTAATTGCAGATACAAACCCAGCAATCAGGCCTGGTCTACAAACTTTTTTTGAAACCATTTGGATGAAGTAGGTATTGTTTAACCAAAATAATTTAATCCATACAACCTCTCCTGTGAGGCAGAGTTGTACTGCTACCCAGTGTGTCCACAGGTGGTAGATAGTGGAATGACCTTCAGGCCAGGTTATCTGTGAAATACGCTGGAGCATCTCTGGTAAATAAGCAGTGATGGACAAGTAGCAGCAGCACCACCAGGATGTGGTAAGGACAGCAGATGGCAATGGTATCCCTCCTGAAAAGCCACATAGATTTGTTGACAGTGCTGTGATGTGGCAAGTACAGGTGACACTTTAATCATCCTGCCCAACCCCAGCCATGGGTCTACAAGTTCTCAGTGGTGGATCAAGTAGAAGATGTTAGAATCTCAATAGCTGCAAGGGCAGATGAAGACTGTAGCAGAACCAGATCCCCAGTTGTTCTGTTCTCCGTGCCATTGAATCAAGGTCTTGTTCTGTCAAGAGCCATGTAGAAGCTGATGTGCAGCAGCTACTCCATGATAAAATAAGTCATTCACAGGCATGTTCCATAAAAACAGCTTTCCCACCACATTACTCAGGCCCTTTGGTGACCAGCTAATGGCAATGGAAGCAGGATTGTGAGGTATGGCAGCTCCTAGTCATGACCTGGCATGAAGGTGACAGTTACAAGAAGGTTGTCTACCACTTGGAAAAGACATGAGTGTTATTTAGCAGCTCTTACTGTGACTGAGCAGCCCTCTTCAAAATCTGCTCTGCTCACCCTACAGGGAGAGGGGGCTGGAACAGGTGCCATAAACATAGCCTGTCTAATACAGTATTCTATATTTCTTCTGACACTGAATAACTGCATCCAGGGAGATCACCTTTAATGTGGTAAAAAATTCCAGTGAACACACATCATCATTTTCAGGACCACTGTGGACAACTCTAACGGTGAATGCCCAGAGCACCGCACTGAAATTATGGCCTAAAAGCTCAGGTGACACAACATCAGTGTAGCTGCATTGAGCAAGACCTGGAGAGGGAGATGAGCAGTACATAGAACATGGAGATGGCTATACCTTCTTCTGGAAGGGTAAACAGGAAGGAGAATGCCAAATTCAGGGAGTTGGTTTTGCCATTAAGAATGAACTCATAAACCAACTCAATGAGTTCCTGTAAGATTTAATGAGCACCTCATGACTTTCCATCTGAAATTTGCAGGTTGCCAATATGCCACTGTCATCAGCACATATGCCCCGACTCTTGACACAGCCAATGAAACCAAGGAGGAATTCTATGCCAACCTTGACCAAGTCCCTTGTGACATTCTAGAGGAAGAAACACCTTAGTGATTTCAATGCAGGAGTCAGAAAAGACTCTAATCTCTGGAATGGAGCCATCAGCAAAGAAGGAGTAGGAAATGAGTAGGAAACTCCAATGGCATCTTCCTCTTGATCAAATGTGTGGAACGTGGGCTCACCATCACCAACACCCTGTTCCATGAGAAAAACAGGAACAAGACATCATGCCAACACCCATGATCTAACCTTTGGCACCTGATTGACTATATTATCATCTATGCCCAGGATCACAGAGATGCCCACATCACCTATGCTGTTCTAGGAGCTGATGATTGCTAGATGATTGTTGGATCACCAATTCATCCACGCAGTTATGTGATTCAAGTTGGCTCCTCAATTATGGCTACAGCAGAAGCAAGGCCATCATAAGTTCAACGTTGAAGGACTCAAGGACCCAAGCAAGTGAGACCTCTTCCACCAGTGCCTCAATGAAAAGCTGGTGAATTCTAATCAACAACAATGGGAGATTGTCAGCAGCATGTGGGGTGCCCTCAAGGCCCCCGTCATCGGTGCCTATGAAGGACATTTGGATTATCTACCAGAAAACATCAATATTGGTTTGTTAAGAATAACTGAGATCCAAGATTTGATAAATCATAAGCATAAGGCTTTTTGTGCTTGACAAAATGACACCAACTCCAAGCAAAAGAAATTGAATCTCCAACAAGCTGAGGCAGAGGTCCAAAGAAGGAATCTGCAATATGAAGAATGGTGGGAAGACAAGGCTGAGGAGATTAAATATCTCACTGACATCCACGATGTGTACAACTTCTTTGGTGCCACCAAAACCATCTATGGTCTGAGCAAGCAGGGATCAATCCCCTTGAGACCTAAGGATGGAATATACCTGATCAAGGAAAGAGGATCCATCTGGACATAAGAAATAACTTTTTCTCTGTAAAGGTCACCAGAATATGGAACACACTGCCAGCAGGTGTAGTGCAGTCACTATCCTTGAAGGTGTTCAAGATGAAGCTGGACAAGTACTTTGTTGAACTCATCTGAGCCCAATAACTTCATGCAAGGGACCAGACAGAGTGATGATCTGGCAGATCCCTTCCAGTCCTTTAATTCTATGATTCTATCATTCTAATGCCCATTGGAAGGAGCATTTTGAAGACCTTCTCAATCAAGATTCTGCTGTTGATGAGAGTGTTCTCAACCCTATCCTGCAATACCTAGTCAGAGATGATCTCAGAATCCCTCCAACACTTGATGAGGTGAGGAAAGCCAGCAAGCAGGTGAAGAACAAGGCATAGAGTAGATAGCAGCAAACAGGAAGCAGCGAACAGGGAGAAGCAAACATGACAATTTGCAAGCAGTTCACTAGAAGCAAAAGGAGGAAGGGAAGGGGAACAAGGTACCAGGCACCAGATCCTGCTCTTAGAAGGTAAGTAAACCAGGGTTGCCTTGTGTTTGGCTTGCTGAGGGCTGTTTGGTGGGTTTGTGTGCTTGGATGTGTGCTCCAAGCAGCTGAGTGGACTCAATGCTGATTAATTGCTGCCTGGGTGTGACAAAAGGCCCTAACAAAAGGGCCTAGCCAGTCCAGGCCCAGGAGAGGTGTATATTAAGGTATATAAGAAAACAGTAAAAGCAACCAGGGCAGCAGCAAACAGGGAGAAGCAAACACAACATCCTGCAAGCAGTTCACAAGTCAGTTTGTAGGTCATTTTGCCAGCACTCTCTTTGAAAGGGAGCCTGAAAGGTAAGATTCTTTTATGTGTAACTAGCTGAAACCCACAAAATGTTTGTGAATAAATTTTTATTGCAAAAGTATTTCTTAAATTACAGGATTTTTAGTTATCCTTTGACCAAATACTTTAGAGGAATCAAAACTTCTCACCCTCAAAAAGGCTACATAAAACCGTCCATGTATAAACACAGGCTTAGGAATATAAATACATATTTTGTCAAAAGTCTGAGCTTGTGACTTGTTTATAGTCATAGAATAAAAGGGCCCTTGTTCACATGACTAAGGGCCCTTGTAGAGATGAAAAAATTGCCCCTTTTAGTGATTTAATTGCCCTTTTTAATGACTTAATTGCATAGGATACAAATTACAGCGATAGTCCTTGTGTCTACAAGGGCCCTATCCAGAGGAAGTGGTGGGGATGGTGCCCAGGCATGCTCAGGGAAGATTGAGCTTGGCAGGGTTCCAGTGCCTCATGTACCACCTTCCCAGGTTGCCAGCATACCCAGCTGCCACCCCCCAACACCTTTCTGGGGCATCCAGTCCATTCCTGGACAAATCCAAGCAGCAGGAAGCATGGTGCATGGGATGCTGGAAGCCTACCAAGCCTGAGCTTCCCTGAGCACACCCAGGCTTCCAGCACCCCATGCACCATTGGATCTAGTGTGTGATGTCTGAAATCTAGGGCTGCACCTGTGCAACTAGCAGCCTGCCTAGGTAGCCCCAAAGGTGCACTGCCACTGTGGAGGGAAGTACCAGACCCCCTTGCACCTCAGGGGCCGCGTGACCCAGAAGCAGCTCATACAGGCAGGCTCCACCACGGAAAAAAACGTGGAAAGGGGCCTGATCTTTGTTATTTTTTCTCCTGGAGCCTGCCTGAAACTTCTATGGCTGGGGAGCAAGCTGCCAGTGGGCCCTGAGCTTCAGGGGACTCTGATGCTTCTCTCCATGGAGGCAGCACTCCCTGGACAGCACCCACCTGCTGACACCCCGCCCGGATAATCTCGGGGGCACTGCCACTGTGGAGGGAAACACTAGAGCCCTCCCACAGCTCAGGGCCTGCTGGCAGCTCACCCTCCCCTCCCCACTGGCCTTGGGAGAGGTGAGCCAGCTCTGGAGGAAAAAAAAAGGATCAGGCCCCTCACTTTTTTTTTCCTTCAGCAGGGCCTGACTGCTCTGTGGCAGGGAGCCCCAGTGCTTTGTTCTAACTATGACTTGCCTGCATATTTGTTTTAAATGCCTCAGGATATGTAATAAATAGCATGCTTATTCTGTCTGTCTGAAGCACTCTGATTTTTTTCAATAAGCATTGTGATTAGCTGCCGAGACAACTAATCAAAGTGCTCCAGATAGACAAACTAAGCCTATTATTTTCATAGATTAGGACTGAATAACCTACAGTTTCATTTAAACAGCTAAAACTCAGCATAATATTGGTGCTACTGCACTTAGGATGAAAGAATCTCATGCTCTGCTATAGGCTTTAGTCTTCTGACTAAGCAGCAGCTCTGCAGAAAAGGACCTGGGGGTTTCAGTGGACAGCAAGATGGATATGAGCCAGCAGTGTGCCCTTGTTGCCAAGAAGGCTACCAGCATACTGAGCTGCTTTAGGAGAAGTGTTGCCAGCAGATTGAGGAAAGTAATTATTCCCCTCTATTCTGCACTGGTGAGGCCACAACTGGAGTACTGTGCCTAGTCTTGGGCCCCCCACTATAGAAAGGATGTGGACAAGTTGGAGACAGGCCAATGGAGGGGACTGGGGCACAAGCCTTCTGAAGAAAGGCTGAGGGAACTGGCCTTATTTAGTCTGCAGAAGAAAAGGCTCAGTGGGGATTTGATAGCAGCCTTTAACTACCTGAAGGGTGGTTCCAAAGAGGATGGAGCTATACTGTTCTTAGTGATGACAGATGACAGAACAAGAAGCAATGGTCTCAAATTGCAGCAAAGGAGGTTTAGGAAAAACTTTCTCACTAGGAGGGTGGTGAAACACTGGAACAAGTTACTTGGAAAAGTGGTGGAATCTCCAACCTTGGAGAATTTTAAGACCCGGCTTGACAAATCCTTAGCTAGAATTATATAGTTGAGGATGATCCTTCTGAAGCCTCTTGAGCAAGGGCTTGGACTAGATGATCTCTTGAGGTCCCTTCCAACCCTAATTTTCTATAATTCTATGAATACCTGCTGAAATCTTCAAGCAGGGGGGAGAGGAGCTTATATCACAGCTTCATGCCCTCATCTTAAGGATCTGAAATGATGAGAAAATCCCAAGTCACCTTAGAGATGCCATCTCTGTGACAATCTTCAAGAAAAGAGAGAAGTCCAACTATGGAAACTACAGAAGGATCACCATGCTGTCCACCATAGGAAAGAGATCATTCCAAGAACCCTCCTAACCTGTCTCCTCCCACTTGCTGAGAAGCTCCTCCCAGGATCTCAGTGTAAATTTAGGGCATCAACAGGCACAACTGACGTGGTCTTCACAGCTTGCCAGCTGCAGGAGAAATGCTAGAAACAACAAGCCTCTGTATGTGACCTTCTTTGACATCATGAAAGCTCTCAACTCTGTCAGCCAAGAAGTGTTATGGAGGATCCTTCTAAAGTATGGATGCCCACAAAAATTTGTCACCATTCTTTGCCTGCTCCATGACAATATGCAAGCAGTGTTTCTCATTAACAGATCTGTCACAAATCCCTTTGAGGTTAAAATAGGAGTTAAGCAAGACTGCATCATCACATCAATATTTTTTGCACTATTCCTTGGCACGATGCAACATCTGACTACCAAGCTTCCAGCCACAGTGAAACTAAACTACCAAATGAATGGTAAGCTGTTTAACCACAGCTGAATCCGAGCCAAAATCAAGACCACACTGACATCAATCATTAAGCTGTAGTATACACTGTAGCATGTGCTAACTCAGAAGCAGACCTTCAGGCAATCATCAGTATATTTATCGAGACATACAACAAAATGGAACAGACACTAAACATTCAGAAGACTAAGTTCCTCCACCAACAAGCTCCTAATGAAGAGTTCCCAGCTTTGGTAATCCAGATCCACGGTGAGACTAGAGAATCTCGACTATTTTCCATACCTCAGAAGCCATCTCTCACAGAAGGCTGATATTGATGAAGAAATCCAGCACTGCCTCAAATATGTACATGCAGCCTTTGGATGGCTGAAGAAATAGGTGTTCGAAGATTGCAACTTCAGATCCAAAACCGAGCTCACAGTTTATCAAGCAGTTGTGATCCCCACATTGCTGTATGGAGCTGAGACATGGAAAACAGACAGGAGACATGCAAAGTTGTTGGAGAAATATCATCAGTGCTGCCTGAGGAAGATCATCCAAATCCAGTGGGAAGACAGATGCACCAACATTAGTGTCCTCTTACAACCAAACATAATGAATATTGAGGTGATGATCATCCAACCTCAACTTCACTGAGCTGGCCATGTCATCCAGATGTTCAGCTCCAGACTCCTGAAGCATGTTTCATTCTCCCAGTTCAGCCAAGGCATATGCTTAAGAGGAGGGCAGAGAAAGTGCTTCAGGGATATCCAGAAGTCCACCTTAAACAAATGTAACATCTATGTCAGCTTGTGGGAGACTATCATCCAAGACCACCTCAAATGGAGAAAGAATCTGTTGCAGGGATCTCAGTACTTTGAAACTTCATGATAACAACAGGAGATGGAAAAGTGGGAGCGGCAAAAACAGCATGTCATGGACGAAATCAAGAATCCAATGCCACCCACCCCACACAAAAACACATGTCCAAGCTTCAATAGAGTCTGTTGATCCTGAATAGGCCTCATAAGTCATCTCCAGACACACAGATAAGCAATCATGGAAAACAATCATCCTCAATTGCTGGGATTGCCAAAGAAGATGATGACTGTGAATGCAATATGATCAGTATAATTCACTTTATATCAAATTTCTTATTCCCCTAAATGTATGGGAATAAGCTGTACTAACAGAAGTACCTTTCTACTGGTGTAACTGTCCATGATAGGAACTTGTATGACTTAATACAAGTTTGAACCCTGTATAATTAAAACAGAGCAAAAAATAAGCATAGAAAAACCCTACATCTTTAGTATTCCCTCACAATCATCCCAGAAGTATATTTCCATTAAATGATTATGTTTTTACTAAAGACTAAAATGAATTGCAAATCTCTGGAAAATTGTGACTTTTAAAAGTTAGTACATGTGGTGTCACAAGTTCACATCCAACAGTTGAAAATCATTGGAATGTAGGGGGAAGATGCAGGAAAAACTTAGAGCATGCTAAGGGCATTTAAAACATGAGTATCCACACATTAAAACTCAGAAACAGGTGTTAAGCACTCTCTGAGCATCTCAAAATTATGCCACTTCAGGCAAGTGTTGACTGGGTTGTGCTACCTTTTGTTAGTGTAACTTCAGACTGCTCCATGGGGATTTTGTAGATTTCATAGACATTAGGGCTGGAAGGGACCTCGGAAGATCATCAAGTCCAGCCCCCTTCCCCAGGGGCAGGAAGTCAGCTGGGGTCACTGTCATGGCGGGGTCCTACAGGAGGGCCGTGATCTTCTGGAGGCCCTCCGTCCACGTCAAGTCTGGCCCAAGGCACCCTCAATTCTCGCCCGCCACAACTTTGAAGACAATAGATATAGGATGGGAGGCTACCTTATTACCGCTTTGGGTGCGGTGTACCGGGACCTTCGTCCCTGTGATCTCCCGGACCGACCAGGATGTTGCCCTATATGATGGGTGCACTCCAGGCACCTGGCCTTAGGGCCAAACATGGCTCCTACCACACCTGATACCACGTCTCAAGCCTCGTTGATGTACTGGATGTTGGTGTGTCAAATGTACGCTTTCCCCCCACCCCCCAGGCTCTCAGTCTTGCCCCTCTCTCAGGCCTCCTCTATATACTCGCCCACTCTGGGCCTTCTCTCTCCGGTGTCTTAGGCCCACTGCACGGCTACCCTCTAATAAAGCCGGGTGTACCGTGCTGCTATCCCCTCTTGGATGGGAGCCACCGCAGGACTTGCCCTTGTGTAGGAGATGCTCTGCTGCTAACCCCTGTCTCTCCCGGGGTCCCCCCTTACTGTGGGTCTCCTCTGAGGATATCACACCCCTTCCTGGGCGCTAGTGCCCCATACCCTGTGGGCCCTTATGAGGCCTCCTCCTTCCCCTACAGCCTTGCCCAAACCACCGGTGTAAACCACAACCAAAACACAAGCCTCTGGCTATAACTTAAACATCGGGCACCTGGCCATAACTAGAGAAGCCTCCTGGCTCCTACTTAGCATCATTGCCCCAGCCTCTGGAGCACTCGTGAGCTGCACTCACATCCCCAGTCTCTCAGAGCTCCTGCCCCTTCGCCTGCTGGCAGAGAACTGCCAGCCTGACTCTGGCTCTAGGCTTTATAGGGCCAAGCCCTGCCCCTTAGGTCAGCTGACTCTCCTTGGCTGCCCCAGCAACCCACAGCTGCACTGCTTAGTCACTGCTGAGGTTTCTCCCCAGCAGTTTTCTATACACAAGGAGCAGGGCAGCAAGGTGCACCGCAACAGTCACAATTGACTCTTAAAGGAATCCAGAGTAGGTGTTTGCACCGCCTCTGGAAGCAGTCTGTTCCAGGTCTTGGGGGCTGAGGCTGTAAAGAAGTTCTTCAGCTGCAGCCTCACCAAGGCTGAGTATAGCAGGAGAATGAAAGACTGCGATTTGCTAGAGATGCATCTGTGATGCCAGCCTGAAACGATCTTGGAGAAGTCTAGGAAATGGTCTAGGAAGGATAGAGTGGGGAAAAGAGGCGGAGGGGTTGCGCTGTATGTCAAAGAGCGTTTCTCTGCATTGAGCGTAAACTTGGGGGCGACTGAAGACAAGGCGGAATCGATTTAGGTCAGGCTGCAAGGAGGACAAGGGGAAAGGGACTTAATGGTGGGTGTCTGCTACAGACCACCCAACCAGAGGGAGGAGCTGGACCTCCAAATT
>JAGPOW010003182.1:33093604-33105365 GCA_030014935.1 Caiman crocodilus
ACCAATGGTCACAAGTTACTGGAGAGCAGGTTTAGGTTAGACATTAGGAAACACTACTTCACAGTTAGGGTGGCTAGGATGTGGAACCAGCTTCCTAGGAGAGTTGTTCTTGCTCCTACCTTGGGTGTCTTTAAGAGTAGATTAGATGGGTACTTGGCTGGGGTCCTGTGACCCTGGCACTCATTCCTGCCACTGGTCGGGGGTTAAACTAGATGGCCTGCTTTAGGCCCCTTCTGACCCTAGATACTATGTATGGTACTATGAAGTTTATGACCATTTGACCTTGTCATGCCATGGGGCTCTCTGGTGAATAGGAATTGCCCCAGATCCTGATGTACATCCCTTCTATACTTATAGGCAGCCACCAGGTCTCCCTGAGCCTGCGCTTTTCCAGCCTGAAGAGTCCCGTAGCTCTCAGCCTCTCTTCATAAGGCCTTTTTTCCTTCCCTCTGGTCATGCACATGGCTCTCCTCTGGACTCCCTCAAGCTTCTCCACATCCTTTTTAAATTGTGGAGCTCAGAACTGGATACAGTATTCCAGCTGCGGCCTCAACAAAGCCAAATACAGCAGGAGGATGACATCCTGTGATTTGCTAGAGATGCATCTATGGATGCAAGCCAGAGTTTTGCTCACTTTGCCAGCTGCAACATCACATTGGTGGCTCATATTCATCTTATGGTCAGTCATGACCCCCAAATCCCTTTCAGCCATGGTGCTAGCAGGCATAGCACTGCCGAACCTATAAGCATGCTGCGGGTTTTTCTTCCCAAGGTGAAGACATTTTTCAGAGTTGAAGGCCATCAGGGTTTCATCCGCCCATTTTCCAAGCCTGTCAAGGTTGGCCTGGATCACCATCCTGTCCTCGGGTGTGGACGGTTTACCCCAAATTTTGGTGTCATCAGCGAACTTGGCCAGTCCGCATCTGACACCAATGTCTACAGCATTAATGAAGATGTTGAAAAGGATAGGCCCAAGGACAGAGCCTTGAGGGACCCCATGGTCACAGCGCATCACAGTGATTGACTTCCATTCTCTGGGTCCAACCTCAAAGCCAATTCCCCAGCCAGCAGACTGTGATGTAGTCAAGGCAGCAATTGGCCAGTTTTTCTATAAGACGATTGTGCGATACCAGATCGAAAGCTTTTTTAAAGTTGAGATGTATGACTTCTCCCTTGTCCAAATGATATGTCACCTGGTCATAGGAGGAGATGAGATTGGTCAGGAAAGACCTACCCTCAACAAAGCTGTGCTGGCTATCCCTCAAGAAGTTGTCTTCAGCCAGTTTCTTAAGAATGGTCCCTTTTATGATTTTCTCCAAGATCCTCTTAGGGATGGAGGTCAGGCTGATGGGCCTGTAGTTCCCCAGATCTACTTTCCTTCCTTTCTTGAAGATAGGTACCACATTGGCCCTCTTCCAATCCTCAGGCACTTGCCTGAGCACCGCAAGTTCTCAAAGATCCATGCCAATGGCTAAGCTATGATGCCTGCCAGCTCTCAAAGTACCATGGGGTGTAAACTGTCTGTGCCAGCTGACTTGAAGGTGTCCAGCTTCTCCAGGTGTTCCTTCACATGGCCAACATTGATGAAGGGTAACAGCTCTCCCTCACCCTGGCCGTTCCATACCATATTGAGCAGGGCTGTCCTTTGGGGCTGATGAAAAACTGATGCAAAATACCCATTGAGCAGGTCGCCTTTTTCCTAGGCATCAGTTGTCACTTGACCCACATGGTTTAGCAGGGGTCCAATGTTACCCCTGCTTTTCCTCCTGCTCCCCACATATCTAAAAAAGGATTTTACTGTCCTTGACATGTGTAGCCAGTTGGAGTTCAGTCACAGCCTTGGCTTTCCTGGTTCACTCCCTATAGGTTCAGACCAGTGGAGAATATTCCTCCTTTGGGGTGGATCCAGCCTTCCATCTTGTACAGGCCTTTCTTTTTTGTTGCAGGAGGTTCACTAATTCCCTGCAGAGACAAGGGCGCTGTTGTACACTTTTGCTGCCTTTCCTCCAAGATGGGATAGACACTGCTTGTGCTTTCAGGATACACTCCTTGAGGTGTAACCACTCCTCCTGAACTCCCCTCCCCTTTGGATCATGGTCCCTTAGGGCCTCACCAACAAGACTCCTGAGCTTGTCAAAGTCAGCTTTCCTGAAGTCAAGGATTTCTGCTTTGCTGACTGACTTGCCTGCTTTACAGCGGATAGAGAAGGTGATCAGCTCATGGTCACTATCTCCCAGCTTCCCTTTGATTATTAGGTCACTGAATAAGTCATCCCCTATTGCCAGTACCAGGTTGAGCAGCGCTTTGCCTCTTGTCAGTCCACAGACTTCTTGAGTCGGATAGAGCTCATCCACACACGAGGAAGCTTTGCGATCATTCAGATGTGGCCAAGTGCTCTTCCCACAGAATGTCGGGTAGTTGAAATCTCCCATGACCATGATGCACCAAGAGCATGCAGCCTCAGCTAGGTCCCCTGGTGAATTCCTAGTCAAGCTCTTGATTCTGGCTAGGAGGTCTGTAATAGATCCCCATCATTGTGTCCCTTGTACCTTGTTCACCATGAATTTTGACCTAGAGAGTCTCCAATTGTCCCCACTGAGTGCCAATGTCAGCTTGCAGCAACACGTGTCTTTCATTGACATTGAGAGCTACCCTCTGCCCCTATTGTCTACATGATCTCTCCTTTAGAAGGTATAGCCATCTAAACCCGTGGCCCAGTCATGATCCAACAGGGGTTGCTTGGGTCATGAGAGACTACAGGAGCAGGGCTTAGGGGATTGGAGGTGCAGGTGGTCTTCTTGCTCCTCCCGGTTGTGGGTCATGAGCTGAGGAGGGAGAGATGGGTCAAGGTGGTCAACAAAAGACTATGGCGCTGGTGTCATCATGAAGGCTTTGGCTTCCACGATCACAGCCCGCACTTTGGTGAGGGTGGCAGTGGGCTGCTGGGAAGAGATGGCCTCCACCTCACTCCACTGGGGAGGAAGCTTTTCTCAGCCAGACTTGCTGACCTGCTCAACCAGGCTTTAAAACTGAGCCTGCTGGGGGATGGTGGTGGTACCACCACTGCAAGCCCACTGGGCAGTTTTTGTAAACCAGCAAGCTAAGACACTCAAGGGAACCCACCTCTATCCCAGCCCCAGAGTGATCTGTAGAAAAGGCAAGGACTGCCAATGGGACACTTACATGCCTGTACACCAATGCCAGGAGCCTGAGGAACAAACAGGAGGAACTGGTCCTCCTAGTAAACCTCTCCCTCAGATGAAACGAAGAGTGTTCATCATGGGAGACTCCCTCCTGAAGGGGACTGAGGGGGCAATCTGCTGCCCCAACCCCCTAGCCAGGAGGTCTGCTACTTCCCGAGGGCCTGCATCTGCGACACAGCTGAGAGGATCCCAAAGATTATCAGGCCCTCCGACCACTACCCTATGCTCCTTATCCATGTGGGCATGAATGACATGGCTTGGAGCAAGATCATGAGAGGGAGGAATTAAACGAGCAATTTGCAGTCCTCTGCCATCCCAGAGTATGTTATTCCCAGCTTCCCCCATCCAAGAGCAGGGGCAGAGCCCAGGTGTCCTGGCTCTTAGACAGACCCTGATCTCCAACCCCAGTGGCAAGTCAGAGCTGTGTATACATGGAAAGGTAGTCATGTACAACTACTTACATCATGTTCTAACTTTAACATTTCTTAACATTCCACAGATTTAGTGTGGTCTCGTTTAACATGTAACTATGACCTATTAAAGTTAGGAGGTATATAGGTATCTAGAATTTATTTTATTATAATGACTGAGGCACTGGTAGGCTTCCAAATTGCTTTAGAACATAAAACATTGTGTTCAACTGATACCTATATGTATATAGTAACATTTTATTTTAATGATGGAGAAATACAGATTTTAGGTTTTCTAACCAGATAATTTTGGGAGTTTTAATCACAGAACTTGGGATTTTTAAACAGAGAAAACCAGGATCCTTGCTGATATTTGACCATCCTTTTTAAATAAAGAAATTCTCATGCTTTCAAATGTTTAAGATTAATTCTTTTTGTCAATTTGAACTTGTTCAGGAAAAAGTCATGATTATAAAAAAATTAAGATTGCCTTTAAAATTATAGTTTCAGCATAATATATTTGGGTTATTTTTACTTGCCTTATGATTTAGGGGTCTTTAAGGTTCTTTTTTTTAATCTATTCTGATACTGTATGAACTAGAAACTTACTTTTTAAAAATTAAACTTAGATTTTTAACTGGTCACCTCTGCACTCTTGAAGGCAGTTCATGGTGTTTTTATTATCTGACCCTGGCTATGCAATGTCTAAAATTAGCATTAGAACATTCTGAACTTTCTAACACCATTTAATTTATGACATCTCTGAGAGAGAATGCAAGCATGAACCTGGACCCTAATTGTTGTCATATGCTTTCTAGGATTAGGTATGTTAGGCTGCATCCAGATATGCAGGCATGTGTGTTTTGTGGCACTGCGAACCATGTGCCCAGATGTTAAAATGTGCCCCATGCTGCAAATTTGCCAAACAGGGGCAAATTTTACTACCAGGAAATCCCAATAGCAAAAAAAATGTGGCATGAGAAAAGTGGCGTGGTGCACATGAGAGGAGCTTGTGCTGGAAAATACAGAGGCTTGGTCTTCCCAGAAGATGCTGTGGCCAGAGTGGATTAGTAGTCCCCTGGCTCCACACTGGGAACTGGGAGGAGCAGGGAAAGGAAAGTTTCCCTAAAGTGGGGCATTTGCCCAATAGCAAAACACATGTGCAAAGGTGTGCATTGTGGCAAAAAGGAGTGGCACAAATTTTTTCCACTACTGTTTTGGCTGCTGCAAGTACGTGCCCCTGCATGTAGGGACCTGGCCTTAAATTCCATTGGTTAAAGTAACCTATGAATGTAATATTTCATGTGACTTAATCTTAAGATCAAGAAGATTTACTCACAGAAAACTTGAAGGAAATAGTGCTTTATATTCCTTCTTCCACTGTCCTTACTTTCCGGTTGATATTAACTAACGTTTCAGTTCCTTGTATCAACAAATATATTTTTGTTGATATAATCCCAACCCCAAGCAGCCTCTTGTAGGGTGGAACTCTGCCAGTCTGCAAGGGGAAACCTGCAATTTCTCAGGTTTTTCTCCTTTAATCCATGATTTTCTCCTTTTTCCATGGCAAACTGAAAACCCAAATCCCTGAATATCAGTCATGAAATAAGTTTACTTTGCACATACTTTTGGGCAGTACAGTACAAACTTGACTGGTTTTGATAAAAGAGATTAGTGTTGAGAGTTGCTAGGAATTATTTTTTTATTGATAACTTTCTATCTTATCACATAATAATAGCAATCAGAAGAATGCTTAAGTGATAAACAATTTACAGGGGTTTTGGTTGTAGGCATTAGGGGTGTGTGAAGCGGGCCCTATTCTAATCGGAATATCAGTCATGACATAAGTTGTTGAAACCTTTACTCTAGGGAAGGTACCCTACCTGGTTATCCATTTAAAAAGAGATAAACTAGATATTTAAATAACCTATTTGGCTGTTTAGTACACACTGTATTCTATTCACACTAGATCTGAGTACTGTCTTAGTAGAAATAAATACATAAAAATAGATTCATGTTTATATGAACTCCTGAGTGAGCTTGGGATGATGAATGATACTTTGTATTTTGTGTTAGTACATCTGGGATGACTAGCCAAGAATGTGAAATAAGTCCTTTGGAATGAGGGTGAAGAAGGTTAAAAGATTAAGTCCTCCACAAGTTAAGAGTCCTCCACAAACAAGCTGATGTTTCACTCAATATTTATATATTACTACAGTTTGTTTAAAAAAAAAAAAAAACAGGCTGACACTGTGGCTTCTTACAGATGTGGAACCCCCCCCCCACTGCAAACTCAGTGTGTCCCCACATTGAGCACAACACATGCCCAGAAGAGGCATGCCCAGAAAAGGCATAGTTTGACCCAGCTTGCCCAACACCTGTATAGATCACACACTTTAGTAAGCATTTTTTGGCACTTTTATCTAATGGATGATTGCACCAAAAAGCCCTGCTGAAGCACAAAATCTATACAAATGCTGGGGAACAGGGTCACACTAAGGTGCTTCCTCTTCCAATAAAGAGCTGTTTTGTTTTGTCATGTTTGGCAGCAGCCTGTGAAAACTTCTGTTTTCTTTTATTAAAAGGTGTGTGATGCTCTTGTACAGAGCGGTTCCTTTCTCTATACATGAAAAGTATGACTTCCCTTGGTACTTAGGTACAAGTATCTGGATTAGCTTGGCTCACATGCAAATTGAACCAAGTAGATCTAGATCTCTAGTAGAGCTGTGTGCACTTGAGAGAGACAACACTACTTCAATGAAACATCTAAACTCAAGTGGTATAGCCTGTATTAACAATAAAAAGTAGCTGAGTCACCAAACTACCTGCAGGCAAATTTACACAAGACACTTTACTTCAAAGTAGCATAGCTTCCTGCACAGTAAGCATGTGCATCTCCAAGTTAAGGATAACAAGAAATTGTTTTTCAGCTATATAAAAGTAAAAGGAATGCCCAGGGTGGAATATTCAGCAATTTCAGAGCTGGAACTGGGAGATAAGGATCTCCCAGCATTGGCTCCATGGTTGCAGAGCTGGTACTGGGAGGACCCTGCTGGCAGGGGCTGGGGAGCCTCTTCCCCACCCAATGGGAAACAGGCACTCCAACCCATTCCTCACCCAGCTCTCCAATCACATCAACTCTCCCATTACCCCCAATCAGTTAGTCTAATAGGAAAAACAGACTTGGATTTCTCCCTGGACAAAGCCTTTTATTTTGGGAACTTGCAGATGTATACTATTCCATTTTAAGTACCTGTGAAGTACCTGTAAAGTACCAAGATAACACTTTCCCCTCCAGGACAGTTAGGACTACTTTTAAGTTAACTGCCATTCAACCTGCATGAGTAAACAACTATCCCACTTTGAATGCCAGTCAAAGCTCAGGATAATCAGACCTGGGATAAACCAGACTGTTTTTAGCCTAAGGTTTCACCCTGCCCTGCTTTCCGTCTGTCTTCACACCAGCACAGCTATTTCCTTCAATGCTGTTTGAGAACTTTCAAGCACAGACAGAACTGCAGCTTTGCAAGAAGCATTCTGAATTACAATGATCTCCTGGACGAAATAGAAGTTCACTGCTGGTTCTAGCAGGGAGGGAATCTAGCTTCTGGCTGCCAGCCTGAAGCCAGTTTCACTCACCAGTGGCCCCTCCTCTGTGCAAGGTTGCAAATTTTTCAGAATGGGAGGAAGGAAAGGCAGGAGAGGGGAGGGGAGGGAGCTCCTTGGTTCCCCAGCCAGCACTGTAGGGTGGGATGGGTGAATTGGAGCACCCTCCCACCCTCCAGCAGGGGCTTGAAAAACCCCAGACCAAACTCCCTCTGCTCCTTTTCCCTCCTCCCTCCTCATTCTGAAAACAGTGACAGGCTGGCAGGCAGCACAGAGGCAATTTAAAGATGTCATTTTGAAATGCTTTTGTCTGACCTCTCGTGCATTGAGGGTTCAGATTTTCACCTGATTGACCATTTCTGAAGCAATCTTCAGCCATGCACTTGCTTTTGGCCACAGCTAATAGACCACTTTCTATGACCATATCAGGCAAAAATTGTCATTTCTGTCTGTGCCCTTAGAGCACCGAAGAGCTCCTTAGTGTACTAGAATCAGAAGTGGATCGAGGGTTTTACAAGGTGGGAGAAGAGTGACCAGTGCTGAAGGCATGACAGTACCACCTCACATCCTCTGTATCTGCCCCTGCCGGCATCTCAAATGAAGACAGTAATATTTCACTGGCATTGTCTATCGTAGACATAGTATACAATTCTTTAAATCTATGATTAAATATCTGTCTTCGTAAAACAAGTATCTGGAAATTAGTATTTTAATACCTATAAATATAATACAAAGTACTCCATATTCATGCAAAAGGAAATTATAAAATATTTTTCAACTCTCATATCTGGCAATATTGCCAAGAACATTACTAGTTCACAAAAAATATCCAGTGATGTTAGCATCAACTCCAATAAGTAAAGCTGCCAAAATTAATAGAATATGTAATCAAAGGAATTTACAGTTTTAGAGGGGCATGAATTGGTTTTTTAATGATATCCAATGAAAGAGATGGTTACTGTACTTGACAAGCATATAAATATTAATCAACTGTTATCTGCTGCAGTATTTACACAGTTGAATATTTAGTTATATTTAGTTGATATATTTATTAAAAGCAACTTTCAAAAACTATATCCATTTTAAACATGCATGACTATTAACAAAGCTTGTAAAAAATAAAGCTCTTGATCAATTAGCATGCTATGTATTTAACAAGATAAATGGAAATGTATGTCACTACTGTGTAAAAATGAGAAAAGAGGCCTCTGTTTGTCAAGGCAGCTTCTACAGGCTATCATTTAGTAACCTGATCTAGCAAACAGCAAATGGAAAATCAGCTGTAACCACACAGTCTTATTCACATCAATGGGCTGTGAATTTCCACAACAGCACAGCAGGTAGGTAGATAAATATGCAATATGCTACAAGCTCAGGCCATCTGTCAAGAGAGACAGTATTGTGTGCCATTAGAAAACGTGACAAGAGCAGAAGTGGGTAAATCCAATTTCCCTTCACATGCCTATGCTGCATTTATTTTGACATGTAACTGAAACTGTTGATATTTATTCACAATTTAGATACTGCATAGCTTATTTTATAATGCTCTGTCCTCTTCTGTACCATGTGCTCTATAGAGTGAACTCTGGCTGTGTAGCTGCCCAAAAGGAACAGCTGCTCCTAAGCAAATGCAAATATCGATAATGTTCTGAAATTTTAACTGCAGAAAAAACAATGACCAGAAAGAGGACAAGGTGGGCCCTTCCTTATTTTAGCTAAGTGATTATAGCAAAAAGACCTACATTTTACAGCCCTGCCTCACTCATAGTATATCTGAACCTCTTCTACCTGATGGCTAGAGAATGATATTTAGAAATTTGTTTTTAGAAATTGGGTTGCGTTAGAGCCAATGGTCCAGGGGAACAGCGAGGGTTAATTGGTTTCTAAAGTCTGTTTATAGAAAAGATTCACATTATCATCACTGTGTTCAAAGTTAGCAGAGAAACAGGCATACACATCCTGGGAGATTGAAAACATGCAGTGGCAAAACAGGCACTTTGTTCCCTCGAAACCCATAACAAGATAGCAACATGCAGACTTAGCATCAGGTCACAATGACCAGTTGTAACTTAGCAAGACATCCCTGATTTTGGTGGAATGACTGAATTAGGAGACTGGGAATGCCCAAATTAAGATGTATGCATGTGAAGAGTTTGAAGAAACAAAGGATTAGGCTGACAGGACAGAACATGGACATTATGTCAATCACACAGAAACCAATCAATGGTACCCAGAAATGAAAAGTCATCAGGAGAAAAAGAATAAAAAAGGAGGGATTTTCAGGGCAACAAGTTGGCATCAACCCCCAAACTCCAAGACTGCTGGTGTCCTTCAAGCAAGAACCACAAAGTGGTGCTTGCATACTGGCCAGACATACTGTCTTCTCATGAAACTCTAGGACTGCTAAATGAGTAGGAATGCATTGTCATTTTGCTTTCTTTGCTTACATTAATCTTATTTACTATTATTGTGTATCAGTGAAACTTGCCTATTATTGAATGAAAGAGGTTGAGGTTAGTCATTCAGAAAAGTTGTGTCTGCCCGGAACAAGGTGTCAGGACTAGGTCACAAATCCAGTGCCACCATTTCCCATTTTCTAAGTGAGGACTCCTGTCCCAGGTCTCCTGCTTCCTGGATGAGTTCCCTAGCCACTAGGGCATTGGATTAATATAAAAGGGCACTCCTCAGTTTTGGTAGAGCACAATACCAGGCTGGGTAACCACTAACGTGTAATAGGATCAAACTCCATTTTACATTTCTTAGGACCAAATTTGATTTTACCTATGAGGCATCTAAGTAGATCTAGGCAGCTAAGTGCAATTTTATTCCCCACTGCTTGAGTCCCTAAAAAATCAATGGGAGCACGGGACCTGAGGTGGCTCAGTGAAGAGCAATGGAAGACCCCAGCTGGGGCAAGGACACAAATATAGATAAGGAGATGCACTAGGCTAGAGTTTGGGTGGAAGAAAGAGGATTGCACAGCCTGATACCCTTCCACTTTTTCTTTTCAGACTTTCTTTATTTTATTGCAGTTATAATTAGTTAAGGTAGTTCCTTCCCTCTTCTCAGTCCATTTGTTGTCTTTTTCTCTCTCTCTTTTACTTAGACAAAGGTTCTCACGAGTTATTTTGCTATAGATTGGTCTTAAGCTCCAGTAAGTGAATTCTGGTGGAGGAAGAGAGCAACAGTAGCATACAGCTCAGGACGGAACCACCAACCTACTGAGATGCATCTCTGTGGGCAGGACATCCAAAAGCCCCGCATTAAGACAATAAGAAGGTCGGACTAATGAAAGTGTAAGGAGCATGAAGATACAGAATTAACATCACTGGAGGGCAAGCGCACAAAGATCTTGAGGCCCATCTCAAAGGCTGGCATATGGACGGGCTGCAGGGGAAGTGGAGCTCCATGTACATCCGCCAGGAGACACAACAACTCCAGAAGTCCCCTCAACAGGAGTCCCCACCACTGAAGATCCATCCGAAGTCATGGCAGGTAAGTTTTGGGGTTTTCTCCGAAGTGACTGAGGGTCTCTTCCAGGAGTGTCTGTTCCCATTGTGTCCAAAACCAGGAGAATATGCTAAAGCTCCATGGGAGCAGATAATCATACTAAGATAGGCACAGAGTGGTGCACTGGCTGGGAATCTGCAGGGAGATCTGGGTATTGAAGACTACAACATCATGCAACCCGCGGCCATGGCCTCTCCGGATGTCCTCAGACAAAACTTATGTGTCCTGACCCAGACCCTGGAAGCCCAACAGCAAATGATGGACTAACAGCAGGATTGGCTACGGCATAGCCTGGCATCCTTCAAAATGCTGAAGATGACCTGCAACGATGACCCAGAGGCCTATATTGAGGCTTTTGAACACCACACGATAATGACCAGGCTCCATAAAGGATACTGGGACAGTCAACTAGGCGCACTTGTGGTGGGCAAAGCCCAGGCGGCATACCAGGCTCTCCTGAGGGATGAAGTGCACAATTATGAGCAAGTGAAAACAGCTATCTTGTATAGGCTGGAAATCAACCTGGAGCATTACCGCAAACTTCCAAGCAAAGAAAGGACCAGAAGAGAGGTGGCCCTGGATATTATTGCAGCTGCTGCCAGCCCCCTGAATAAATGGGTGAATCCCATGATGCATGATAGGGATACGCTAGCAGATAAGATCTTCTTAGCACAATTCCAAAATGACTTAGAAGAATGAACACAACAATGGGTCCGTCAGCAATCCCCATGCACCTGTGATGAGGCCTTGAAACTGGCAGAGGCTTTTGCAGCATCAGAAGTGGATTCTGCCTTTCTCAAGGGTACCCTGAGACCTCCAACTCCACCACCGAGGGAACCTGAGCAGAGACGGTGTGACTGCGGTTGGCCCCTGGGTCATGTGTAGCTCCTGCAGGTTGTCCCTTTAACCCTTTGTCTCGCCCGCCACGACTTCGATGTTTTCGAAATATAAAGGGAGGATGGTCAGTGGTGTTATTCCTATCGTTGGGGTCCGCCTGCGGGGTACTCACGATTTGGAGGTCTTGGTGGTCCA
>JAGPOW010003182.1:33105465-33129641 GCA_030014935.1 Caiman crocodilus
GTTAGCGCTAATCGCTTAAACGAGCGGGGAAGGCGCGGCTCGCGCGGCTGCGCCGGCGTTCGCTGCAGCTGGTGCAGTTCATCGCCGCCCGGTTCCCCCATCCCCGGTGAGTCTCCTGCACCTCCTTTCGAACCCCGGGATCCCTCTCGGGTCCCTAGGGACGGCCCGGCGCCGTCACAGATGGCCACTCAACAAAGGAACAACTAGGGAAACGATATGCTTCTGGTGCAGAAGAAATGGGCACTTTGAGGGATTGCCCTAGTAATTCCACAGAGCGGTGGCACCCAGATAATAGCCCCAGGATGCAAGTTGAAGGACGGAGAGAACCAGAAACAAATGAGCCCATGGATCACAGCTATGCATCTGGGGGAGATGGTGCAACTTGGAGACAGCCCATCATGAAAGCCTGGGTAGAAGGCTGCCCTGTACAGGCCACATTAGATTCAGGATGTGCCCAGTCCTTGGGGAGGGCTGATCTGGTGAGTCCCCGGAAGGATCAGAGAGCCAACCCAGTAAAGGTAGCAGGTCTCCATGGAGAAATGAAGCTGGTCAACTGACAGTGGATACAACTCCGGGTGATGGAGCACCAGGGGGAACTGCTGGTAGGTATGGTGCCCCGACTGGTCTGTGATATGCTGTTGGGATGTGACTGGGCACCAATCTATGATACCCTGGATAGAGTCCATGATGCAGAAGCAGAGCATAAAAGGATCCAGAACCATGAAGGATGGTTAGAAGAGCTTGAGATCAGGTCAAAAAATCCTTGGACACAGGTGTAGCAGTGGACATAGTCTTTCTGGATTTTAAGAAGGCCTTTGACACCGTCTCTCACCCCATTCTCATTAAAAAATTAGGAGATTGTGGTGTCAATGCCTACACAGTCAGATGGGTCCCCAACTGGCTGGAGGGCTGCACCCAGAGAGTGGTGGTGGCTGGGTCATTTTTGACCTGGAGGGATATGAGCAATGGGGTCCCCCAGGGCTCGGTCCTCAGGCCCGCACTGTTCAACATCTTCATCAGCAACTTGGATAAAGGGGTAAAAAGCACCTTGTTCAAATTCACAGATGACACTAAGATGGGAGAAGTGGGCACGCTAGAAGGGAGGGACAGGTTGCAATTGGATCTGGACAGGTTATAGGGATGGGCAGATGAGAACAGGATAGGTTTCGATATGGACAAGTGCAAGGTGCTGCACCTGGGGAGGAAGAACCAGCAGCATACCTATAAGCTGGAGAACTCCCTTCTCATCAGCTCAGAAGCAGAAAAGGATCTTGGAGTCATTATAGACTCTAAAATGAACATGGGCCGCCGATGTGTGGATGCAGTCAGGAAGGTTAAACGAACCTTGTCATGCATCCACAGATACATCACAAGCAGGTCCAAGGAAGTGATCCTTCTCCTCTATGCGACACTGGTCAGGCTGCAATTGGAGTACTACATCCAGTTCTGGGCACTGTACTTCAGAAGGGATGTGGACAACATGGAGAGGGTCCAGAGGAGGGCCACTCGCATGATCGGGGGAGCAGGGCAGGCCCTATAAGGAGAGGCTACGAGACCTGAACCTGTTCAGCCTCCACAAGAGAAGGCTGAGAGGGGATCTGGTGGCCATCTATAAACTCACCAGAAGGGACCTTCTGACCCTATCAACTATGAAACTATGTGGAAGGCGAGGAGTCAACCGATGAGGCAGACAAAGTAGACCTCCGCAACATTGCCAGCAGCCTACAGTTCCAGAAAGCCCAAGAGGAGGATCAGGAATTTCAGACACTCAATGCAGGCTTGTAGTGCCAGTGACTGCCCTACACTGACGTCGATTGAAACTCCATGGTTTGAGGTAAGAAATCAACTTTTGTAAGCCAGCAAATCTGAGAACACACAGTTGGTAGTTCCCACATGGTTCTGCCACACTATATGTCATTTGGCTCATTCCAGCCCCACAGGAGGATGCCTGGGTCAAGACAAAATCATCGCTAGGGTGACCCAGTGGTTTTTTTGGCTGGGGTTAAGGTAGGATATTGCTTGCCAATGTACAGTCTCTCCTGAGTGCCAAAAGATGAGGGAGGATTGCCCGGCACAGGCACCACTTCAACCTATGCCTATCATCAACGTCCCCTTTTCAAGGATAGCTATGGACGTGGTGGGACCCCTTCCTCACAGCAGCACGGGGCACCAATATATCTTGGTATTCATGGACTACGCCACCCGTTACCCCAAGGCGGTGCCACTTCAGGCAGTGAATGCCCCACATATAGTGGAGGAACTTGTTAGATGGATAGCCAGAATGGGGACACCAAAGGAGATATTAATGGATCAAGGGCAGAATTTTATGTCTGGAGTATTACGCATGGTATGCCGTACTCTCTGAGTAAACACCTCCTCACCTCAGTATACCACCCCCAAACCAGTGGTCTTGTAGAGTGCCTTAATGGGACTATAAAGCAGATGTTACATCAATGCATACAAGGGGATCCACGAAAGTGGGACTTGCTTCTCCCACTAATATTGTTCACTATCCAAGACACACCCCAGGATTCGACAAAATATTCCTCCTTCGAACTGGTACTCGGACATCGCCCAAGGGGTCTCCTCCAAGCCCTAAGAGAAGATTGGGAATAAGACTCGGGAAACGTGCAAGAACCAATAGCTCATCAGGAAGAGTTCCAACAGAGGGTCTGAGTGGTCCAGGACCTGGCCAAACACAATATACAGGTGGCACAACTTTGTCAAAAGGAAAGATATGACAGTTATGGCAAGGAAAGAGAATTCGAACCCAGACAGAGGGTGTTGGTGCTTCTGCTTACATCCACAAGTAAACTACTGACTCAGTGGCAGGGGCCATTTGAGGTAACTTGCAGGGTTGGGCCTATAGACTATGAGGTCCACCAGCCAGGCATCTATGAGAAAGGCAGATCTATTGCATAAATCTCTTATAGGAGTGGCGAGAACCTGAGGGATGGGGCATTTTCATTGAATTAGATACTGAAGACCTTGTACCCTAGGGGTGACCAAGAAGGAAGGGACGACTAGGGCAGAAAGTCAGGTCCAAATAGGAGAAGAACTGTTGATTCCACAGAGACGCGAGATGCAAGTATTGTTGAAGGAGTTTCAGGATGTATTCCATGAGGAACCCAGATGGGTCTGGGGCACCTATCACTCAATAAAAACTCCACCAGGGACCCTAGTGCAGGAAAGGTGGTGACTGGTACTCCACCACCTCTTAGACAAGGTCCGCAAGGAGATAGAGAGGATGCTGGAACAAGGAGTCATATGGCCATCCAGGAGCCCATGGCAGAGCCCTTTGGTTCCAGTATACAAGCCAGACAGATCCCTGTGGCAGTGCGTTGATTCCAGGCATTTGAATGCAATGGCTATCTTCAATGCATTCCCTATGCCTCATGTGGCCAAACTGGTGGAACATATCAGGAAGACCCAATATATTACAATGCTTGACCTTGCAAAGGGGTATTGGCAGATACCTGTGGCGAAAGGGGACTGGCCAAAGACAGCTTTCAGGACCCCTGGGGACTCTATGAATTCATCTGAATGCCATTCAGGCTCCAGGGGGTGGCAGCAACTTTCCAGCACCTAATGGACCAGATCTTAGCACTACATGCTGAATATGCTGCGGCTTATATAGACTAAATTGTCATATTTTCTCCAACCTAGGCACAACACAAGAAAGCCCTTAAGGCCATTCTGTCAGAATTATGGAAAAAACAGGATTGACTGCCAATCCCTGTAAGTGCACCCTGGCACAAAGGGAAACTAAATATCTGGGGTTTCTGGTTGGAAGAGGTACAATCAGGCCACTGGCAGATAAAGTGGAGACAATCCGCAACTTCACCATGCCCCGGAATGGCAGACAGCTCAGATCCTTCCTAGGACTAACTAACTATTACTGATCATTTGTTCCTCATTTTTCTGAGCTAGTAGCACCCCTGACAGAAGCCCTCAAAGGCTGGTGACCAGGATCCATAAAATGGACAGAGGAAATGACACGGAATTTCGAATTATTAAAGAAGGCCTTATGGAAGACATTGTAATACATGAGCCTAATTTTCAAAAACCTTTTGTCTTCCAGAGAGATGCCTTGAAAACTGACATAGGAGCCATCTAAACCCAGGAAGAGAATGGGATAGAAAGGCCGGTCACCTATGCCAGTCACAAACTACTGCCCGTTGAGACATGGTAAGCAACAATAGAACAAGACTGCCTGGCAATTCGCTGGGCAGCAGAACATTTTAGGTACTACCTAATGGGCAGGGAGTTTAAACTTGTGATCCACCATACTCCCTTAAAGTGGCATAGTACGGCCAACACCAATAACACTCGGATCACAAGGTGAGCCCCTGCCTTACAACCATTTAAATTCCACATAGTACACGAACCAGGGAAAAGTAATGTCATAGTGGATTTTTTATCCAGATGCAGCCTGAGACCACAACCCATGATCCAGAGCACCACTCTGAAGAAACAACTGAGTTGACAGGTAGGGCCCTGGGACAGAAGAACAAAGTGTCCCAAGGCATCTTAAAGGGGGGCTTCTGTCTCAGGGGTATAAACATGGGGAAGCAAGGAGTCCCACCCACTGGGGAACCTGGGACAAGGAGAACACAACCGCAAAAAAAACCCTGTAAAAGAAGAAAACTTACCTCTTTTAGGACGCTGACGATCTGGGGAGACAAAACAAAAACCCATGCGGTTCATCAGCTGCACTTATCTGCAGCTGGAGCTGGGTGACATCAGTGGGAGATGCTGCCTGGCAGATTCAAAAGCCAGCTCCGAGTGGGAGTGAGCGGGGATGCTGGGAGTGAGAGAAGTGGCAGGAATCCCCCATGCCAGGTGCATCCAGCACCAGCAGAAGCAGGAAGATCCAGTGCAGAAGCTGATGTCGGCACCGACAGAGTCGGAGGAAATGTCCCACACTGGTGGTGAATGGCATGGGAGCACAGGACCCAAGGCAGCTCAGCAAAGAGCCATGGAAGACCCCAGCTGGGGCAAGGATGCAAATCTTAGATAAGAAGACGTGCTAGGCTAGAGTTTGGGTGGAGGAAAGAGCCCAATACCCCTCCACTTTTTCTTTTCAGGCTTTTCTTTATTTTACTGTGGTTATAATTAGTTAAGGTAGTTCCTTCTCTCTTCTCAGTCCATTGGTTTTCTTTTTCTCTCTCTCTTTTATTTTGACGCAGGCTCTCGCAGGTTATTTTGCTATAGATAAGTCTTAAGGTAAGCGAATTCTGGTGGAGGAAGTGGGCAGCAGTAGCATACAGTCCAGGAAAGAACCACCAGGCTACTGAGATGCATCTCCAAGGGCAGGACATCCAGAAACCCCTAGGTTAAGACAAGCACAAGGAGCAGGAAGATCTGAAATTGACATCACCGGAGGGCAAGCAGCACAAAGATCTGAAGACTTGTCTCAAAGGCTGACATGTGGATGGGGTGTAGGGGAGGAGGAGTCCCATACATCCACCAGGAGACGCGACAACTCCAGAAGTCCCCTCAATGGTAGTCTCCACCACTGAAGATGTATCCGAAGTCATGGCAAGAGAGTTTTGGGGTTTTCCCCAAAGTGACTGAAGGTCTCTTCCAGGATTGTACGAGGTCCCATCATGTCCAAAACCAGGAGCATGTGCTAAAACTGTGTGGGAGTGGATAATTGAACTGAGACAGGCACATAGATTATGGTAAATTGAGGGAAGAAAATACAGAGCAGTGCTAGTAGTATTTCCAGAGCTGCTCTTATGAGTATTCCTGAAACCATGAGATCAGCACTGGAATACCCTGGGTTTGCACCAAAGGCTACATGATGTTCTTCCAGCCCTCAGACCACGTGAGAAGAGAGTATTTTCACAATGGTACACTATAATATAAACACCTCCCATAGTTTCTCTTATCTGCTAGTTTACAGGATCATTTTTTAAATCCAAATCTTGTTTTGAATTGAAATATCACATACATACACTGTGGCAATAGAGCCACTCCAAAAATACTGTTAAATATGCAGGAATAGATAGATCTTTGGCCCATTTCATTCTATATTCTGGGTGCATTTACACATGCTATTACTGCTCATGAGCAAACTCTAGAGCTTATTGTTTGGAGTTTATTGTTTTCAGGTGCACTGTTTGAGAACACGCACCCAGAAGCAATCAACTCTGAGACAGTGTACTCCGAAGTTTATTCTGCACAATATGTGGAGCCATGTCAGAGAAGCCCTGGCTAGCAGTGTCCTCTTTTGAACCCCTCTCCAGGTAGTAGAAGGTTGTTATTAAATCCCCTCTCAGTCCTCTCTTCTCTCCCCCTTTTTCTTTTTCACAAAACCAGTGACTTGTAGGACCTAATCTACCTCTATATAATTGTTTATTTGCTATAACTTTAACCTGTGACCAAACATTTTATAGCATGGACAGACCCAATTTTGTTCATTTTTGTCCAGTTTTTGTTCAGTTTTATCTCTTCATATGAAAAGTACTTTTAGCCCCCTAACCTTTCTTGTCACCCATCTCTGAACCTTATCTATAAAACAAAAATGTATTTCAGGGTCAACTGAAATAATACTCTAATTTGAAAGAAATTAAAAGTGGAGAATATTTTAAAATTTGGATTATAGTTAATAGCATGGCAATTGTCCATACTTTCTTATAATGAATAGTATTCTCCAAAAGGAAAACAAAATTGTTTATTAATTTATTTCACTACACTGAATTTAGATATCAACTGAATAGATTTCTCATACTATTTACTATAATTATTGCAGTACTTTAATAGCACCTTTGATTAAAATGTTTGTGACGATTTTAAAGTTTCAGGACTTCATATTGAGTAATGATTTCTGCTACATAATGGGAACTAATTTTTCAAACTCCTAGCACCTTTGTGCTTTTAATGTGACTCACTGAATTTACATTTCTGTTCAGGTATGTGTAGGTGTGAAAGCACATATGTATTATCAAAGAATCTGACATAATCCAATAGAGATTACTTATAGAAAAAAATAGAACTGTCTCCATTCATTTCCAAACGTGTTGTGTAGAGTGAACATATTCTTTTACTCTAACCAATAAAACACCCAAATTTTTAATATTTTTTAATTTTATTTTTAACTTTACATTTAAAATTAAGCTTTAGAGCAGCTATAAACTAGATCTGGGCAAACCTTTTTTGGTGAATTATAAATTCACCAAATAATTGAGTTCTATTTGTTAATAAATGAGTTAACTATTTGTTATTCAAGTAAATAATTGACAAATTAGACACTGGACCAGGTTCAATTCCATCTCTTAGGCATTTGAGTGAATCTAGTCATCTATATGTAATTCTATTTCATCCTGTTCAATAATGCATCTACTTTTAATACACCATCATCTGACCCATTAGATTGAGTCATAAAAAAGCACAAGGAGAAAGATGACTGACCATTTGTATTAACAGTTTTTCTGGGTCTTGAACAGGGTGTTATAGATTCATATTTAGGACTGAATTTTCATAAGAACTTAACCATTACAAATGTCACTTATTGGAACTGGTTTACAATTCTGGGAAGTGGTTTGGCTCTGATACCAGGGAATGACAGTGAGCAACCATTTCAGCATGCCTCACAGTGGGTAGGTAGACAGGAGGGGAGTGCCTGTGGCCAAACAGAAGTGTAACTGGGTGTTTGAGCACCCTCGGTGGCAGCCATGCACAGGGCAACATCAGTAACTGTGGAGCCACCACCACAGTAGTGGCAATGCCAGCAGCATACCTGATACTCTTTTGCTTATCCCCATCGAAGGTCAGCACCCGAGGACAGTGCCCCAGTTACCCACCTGTCCTTCATTACACTGCTGCATTCATGCTTTGCAGATCTTCAGGAGTGGGTGACCTGAAGCTTGGGGTGTTTTCACTTTCTCTTGTTTCTGATACATGAGTCCAAGAAACCTCAATATTCAGCAGATGACCAAAGCCTGCAATGAGTTAGCATTAGGGGTGGGCAATGTGGACAACCACCCAGGGCACCATGTTCAGGGAGGTGCCCCCTACACACACACAAGCAGCCTGCACTTGCAGTAGTACTTTTCCCCTGCCCTCTTCTGCCACACCCTGCCCTGGCTAATACCCATCCCAGGAAGGAGAAGCAGTCCTCATCCCAGCTCCCTCCCCACCCATCTCTAGCCACTGTCCAGGAGGAGCCAAGTCAGGCAGTACAGGTGGCAGAAGCAGTGCCTGCCCACCCACCTGCCTGGCACACCATAGCACTATTGTCTCCCACTGGACTCTTCCCCCTGCAATTGCCTGCCTGCTTGCCTCTGTCTGCAGTAGCATACTGACTGGAGGGGACAGGGGACCAAAATACAAGTTCACTCAGGGCACCATTTTTCCCTAAGGCCGGTTTAGGGCTGCAGTGTTCTTGCCTGATTTTGACAAGGAAGCAGGGTGTTTGGACCCATGTTTTTTTGTTTCCCAGGGTTTGGGGGAGCAAGATGAAGGGCTAAAGTGGAGTATGGAGTGAGGACACAACTGGTTGTTAGAAAAAAAAGGCTTTTACTGAACAAGCACTGAAAGGCTGCTCAGTGAAAAAAGTACCAAAAAAGTGGGGAAAAGGAGGCAGTAGAGTCCAGCCTATATACCAGGACAGCTACTATCAGCATTGCACGTGGGCAGGTGAGGAGCAATGCAGTGTGGGATGCCTAGAGGACAGATAAGTTTTCAAACCCATGTCACAGAAAACTTGTCACCTACATACAAAATTGAATCAGTTCACAATAGTACTCATTTTCCAGAAACACTTTTGAATCATCCCAGGACTTTTGAATCATACATGTTTAATCAGCCTGTATTTGTGCCTACAGATGTGCTCCAATGCATTCCAATTAGGTGAAAGTGACATGAGTTACAGCAGAGCTTGAACATCTGTCAGTGTCCTAATCAAAGAATCATAGAAAGTTAGGGTTGGACATGACCTCAGGAAGTCATCTAGTCCAACCCCCTGCTCAAACCAGGACCATCTCCAAATAGATCATCCCAGCCAAAGCTTTGTCTAGCCAGGTTTGAAAACCTCCAATGATGGAGCTTCCATTACCTCTCTGGGTAACCTATTCCATTGTTTTACTACCCTCCTAGTGAGAAGATTCTTCCTAATATCTAACCTAACCTCCCTTGCTACAACTTGAGATGGTTCGTCCTTGTTCTGCCATTTGCCACCACTGAGAACAGTTTGGCTCCATCCTCTTTCCAATCCCTCTTCAGGTAGTAGAAGGCTGCTATTAAATCCCCTCTCAGTCTTCTCTTCTCTAGACTAAATAGGCCCAGTTCCCTCAGTCTTTCCTCAAATCATGTCCCCCAACCCCCTCCCCATTTTGGTGTCCTCTGCTGGATTCTTTCCAATTTCTCGACATCCTTTCCGTAGCAGACGGCCCAAAACTGAATGCAGTACTTCAGATGTGGACTCACCAGTGCCAAATAGAGGGGAATAATCACTTCCCTTGAGCTGTTGGTAACACACCTACCAATGCAGCCCAGTCTGCCTTCTTGGCAGCTAGGGTACAGTGCTGACTCACATTCAGCTTATTTTCCACTGTGACCCCCAGGTCATTTTCTCCAGAACTTCTGCCCAGCCAGTCAGCCCCCAGCCTGTACTGGTGCATGGGATTGTTCCATCTGAAGTGCAGGATTTTGCACTTGTCCTTCATGAACCTCATGAGATTTCTTTTGGCCCAATGCCTCACTTTGTCTAAGTCACTCTGAATCCTAGCCCTACCCTGCAGCATATTTACTACTCCCCCTCTCCCTGCCACCCCCGGCTTGATGTCACCAGAAAACTTCCTGACGGAACACTCTATGCCATCTTCCAGGTCATTGACGAAGACATTGAACAAAACCATTTCCAGGACTGACCCCTAGGGCATTCCACTTGATACTAGCTGCCAGTTAGACATTAAGCCATTGATTACTAGTCTCTAAGCCCGATGCTCCAGCCAGCTTTCTATCCACCTTACAGTCCATTCATCCAGCCCATACTTCCTTAGCTTGCCTGCAAGAATGCTGTGTGAGACCATATCAAAAGCCTTGCTAAAATCAAGGCACACCACATACACTGGTCTTCCCATATCCAGAGAGCCAGTCACCATAGAAGGCAATCAGATTGGTCAGGCCTGATTTGCCACTCATGAATCCAGGCGGACTGTTCCTAATCATCTTTTTCTCCTCCAAGTCCTTAGAAATGGATTCCTTGAGGATTGGCTCTATGATTTTTCCAGGGACTGAGGTGAGGCTGACTGGTCTGTAGTTCCTTGGATCCTTCTTTCTCCCTCTCTTACATATGGGAACTATGTTTCCCCTTTTCCAATCATCTAGGATATCTTCTGATTGCTGTGAGCTTTCAAAGATGATACCCAGGGGCTCTGCAATCACATCAGCCAACTCCCTCAATACTCTCAGGTACATCTCATCTCTCTCTATGGATTTGTACACACCCAGCTTTTCTAAGTAGACCCTAACCTGTTCTTTCACTACTGAGGGCTGCTCATCTCCTCCCTAAACTGTGTTGCTCAGTGCAGTAGTCTGGGAGCTGATCTTGCGTGTGAAAACAGAAGCAAAGAAGCCATTGAGCACTTCAGCTTTTTCTGCATCCTCTGTCATTAGGTTGCCTCCCCCATTCAGTAAGGGACCCACAATTTCCTTGATCCTCATCTTGATATCAACATACTTGTAGAAACCTTTCTAGTTATCCTTCACATCCCTTCCTAGCTACAACTCTAATTGTGCTTTGGCCTTCCTGACTTCATCCCTGCATGCATGAGCAATGCTCTTATACTCTTCCCTAATTATTTGCTTAAGTTTCCACTTCTTACAACCTTCCTTATAAGATTCCTTCCTTCCTTCATGATTTAGTTTACTGAAGAGAGTCTTGGGAACATATGGACTCTAATTAAAAAAAAAAAAGAAACTGGATCCAGCCATGTGAATAATCTCAAATTTTGATATGACTCAAATATAGTAGGAATTTTTTTTAAAGTTCTGGAAATGTTGGTTTGGGCCAGACTAGAAGTTCCACAGCAACTACCTCCCTTAATCAGACAAAACCACGAAGAATTGAAATGAAGTATTTTTTTTAACTTTTGGAAATATAAATATTTTTGTCAAGCATGAGCTTTTCCTGCATGTTATGATAATTGCCTTTAAGCAAACTACTTCACTGAAAAAGTCCCTATGTTTATACACTAGATTTTAAAAAAATCTCTTTATATTTAAGTCAAATATTCAGACCTCCATACTATTGTGGAGCCAATACATCTGCTTGCAGATACTTACTTTGCCTCATGAAACAAACCAAGTTACTATGAATTCCATCTAAAAAAGAATGTGGTGAGAATATACTATAGAAAATAGAAGATAGTTGTTATATATGCCCTAGAAAAAGATATTTCTACATGCTATAATATTGTAACTCTCCTTCATCATGGCCCAGCACTTCACCCTCCTTAAATGACCTAATTATAATGAACATTTAATGTACTATGATGTACAACCCTTTTTGTGAAAAGTTAAAATGATTCAACTCACCTCACCCCGCACCTCCCTCCACCCTCCAGCATGAAAAGATTAAGATGTTGGAGCTAAACAAAAAAGAACTGTGAAATAAATAAATATATATAATCAAGTTTTAAGATAGTGTTTCTAAACCTTTTTTGTACTAGGAACCATTTGTAAACATCAATGGAGAGTCCTGGCCCAGTAAATAGTTTAAGTAGAAAATGGCCCCCTGGACCTGCCGGTGTCCCTCAATCCCAACCCAAAGCTCCTCCCTGCTCCATATCACCATCCCTGCTGGTGCCCCTCGCTGCCAACCTGCTGCCCCTAGGCCCCCAGTATGTGGGGCAGGGGGTGCGTGTGTCAGGCATGGGAGTCATGTGCCCCTCCAGATTTGTGCAGCCACAGAGTGCATATAGCTGCAGCCTGGCTGGATCAACATGGGAAAGAGCAGGCAGGACTTGGCACAGGAGGGTGAAGTGGCATGGCAAGAATCATTGCTGGCACCACGAAGACCCCCATACCAGTTGTGCCACCAGCAGTGTGAGGAGTAAAAGATGGTGGGGGGGTCACTGCCCTCACTTCCTCCCACTGACTGCTACTAGAACACCAGGTCTCAGCTCCACCCCACCACCATGGCTTGGCTGCTGTGGACCAGCCACCACTCCCCTCTGGCCACCCACACTGCCTGCCACTGAACATCCCCTGCAGGGTAGAAACACAGCCTGAGGGGAGCAGTGGCAGCAGTGTTGGCTGGGCCATGGCAGCAGGGTAGAGCCATGGCCCACTGTGCAAGTGGCTGGAAGTGGGAGGAGGTTAGGGCAGCACGACCCCCTGCATCCATTACTCCTCATGCTGCTGGTGGAGTGGCTGGTGCAGGGGTCCTGGTAGTAATGACAGCAACAAGTCTCGCCACCCTACTCCATCCTCCTGCACTGGGTCCTTCCTGCTGTGCCATGGAGGCAGTTCCTGCCTGTGCTGGTTTTGCCAGGTTGCAGCCTCATACCTGCTGTGGGTGCACAAATCTGCGGGGGGGGGGCATATGCCCCTCCATGCCTCCCAACATGTGGCCTGTGGCCCCCCCCAATCCCTCAATGCATTATCAATGCCCTCCCACCCCATAAAACTACCTGCAGGGACCTGTAAGAGCTGCTCCCCATGACACCTGGCTGCCATGTGCATGTGTACATGCAGACATGCGCATGATGCCCCCTGCCTGATCACCCTCCTCCTGCTTCCTCAGCACCAATTAGCCTCTTGCGGGCTCAAACTCTGCCAGCCTGCAAAAGGAAACCCCACGTTTCTCCTTTAAAGGAGAAAATCCATATTTTTCTGTGGCAAATGGAAAACCCAGATCCATGTTTATTAGTATGCACACAGCATTAATATATGGTGTAGTACAAGCAGCATCTATTTTTTTCAAAACTGTATGCAAATCCGATTCATTTTTCAAATTTGTTTGCAACCCTTTCATATATTCTTGTGAGCCACTTTTGGGTTGCTACCCATGAGCTGATAAATGCTAGTTTAAGGAATAGTTAAAGGCTATAAATGTAAACATGTAGAGAAGTATTTTAGCATAGAATGAATAACTGGTAAATTAAGAAAACAATAATTTAAACTGAATTACAGGTCACCTTACTTAGAGAAGAAACTGGCTGCAACACTTGAAACCTAAATAATAATATAAGGGAAAATCCTGTAATGTCAGGAGGATACACTGATTGATTAGTTCTTTACAACTCCACCTTCTAAGATTTACTATCAATCAATCCCCAGGGCATTTTACTAACTTTATTTCACCACAAAGAATAGTTTAAAAAACTAAGAACATCACTTGTTTTTTGTCTCCTAATTGAAGGCTTAACTCATGAAACAACTTCATCTTTCATCCTATGATTACTACCATTCTATAAAAGATTATTGATCCAAAGGTTTTAAAACTCTAATTATAGTCACTGATTTATTTTCTTCTTGCTTGTTTATCATATTCTGAAGTATTCAAAGAGTGGCTTACTCTACATTTTAAACAATCTTGCTGGGCTGTCCATATCTACTGAGCCTTCTGTATAGGGCACTGTGTAGCTCAGAGTTATAGGTATTTCACAGATAAGTAAAGAACCCAAGTTGGTAACCATTAATAAATTATTGTTTCAGACCTAGGTATCTCACCAAAAGATTCCCAGGACAGCCTACCCTCTTTGCTCATGGTGACCATAGAGGAGCCAACATTTACTGGCTAATGATAACTGAACTTGCCCTTTGCTCTTAAATCAGTCTTGAAACAAATTGTCAGTAAATATGGGGTAGCTTGTATTGCTTCTGCCTGTGCCCTTCCTTGTGTAACCTGGGCGGTACTCCAAAAGGTAATCCCCTCTTCAATTGAAGGGATCAGAGCAGGTGCACAAGTGCTGTGGGAGATGTAGGGACTCTCCTCCCCCTATAGAGCAGAGCCAGCCCACCACCGTCTGAACCCCCCAGTCTGCTAAGACCCCAGACTCTGGTTAGGATTGGGAGATCTCTGCAGTCCCTTAGGGCAGGGGTGGGGGTTAGTGTGGGGGTGGGTCTCCCTCACAAGATGGTAGGGTATTGCTGGAGCCCTGGGGGGGTCTGTGCAGGGTCTCTGATAAGATTGGCCTATTGGTCAGGGGACCCCACCTTGACCCCCTCTGGTGCGGGACCATGGGACAGGCTGGAAATTAGGTTTTTCTAGGAGGGGGAAGGAAGGGACATGTTAGGTACCAGGGTGGCTTCAGTGTCTGCCTCAGGGTCCTGGGAAAGGGGACCTCCCTCCTCAGGACTCACTAGGGTGATCCCCAGGGCCCCTGTATCCCCAAGATTGTCAGAGGGGGAGGGATCTGCTGCCAGACCTTTCTTTGGGTTAGCTTCAGCCTCAGCGCCCATTGTCTCAGGGGATAGGTCCTGGCTAGCAGAGTGAGGGCCTTTCTCCATGGGCTCCTGTTCTGGACTGTCCAGAAGCCCTGAAGCCTCCTTCACTGGGATAACCCATTTTATCCTCCCGGGAGTGGAGTGTTGGGCACAGCTGTGGAGGACCCCAGAAGCTTGTCACTCCTTCTCCCCATGTGATGGTCTTGGGAAGGTGGAGGGTTCCTCCTCATCAGAGGGCTCCAGCTGCACCTGGGCCTTCCTCTTGGCTTTGTGCCTGGAGGGACCTGCACCCACTCAGCCATGGAGTGGTCCTCAGGTGGAAAGGCTCCAGTAGAAGAAGGTGAGTGTTGTGGGGATGGAGCAACTACAGCAGGGGCATGACTAGAGACAGGGGGACCCCAGTCCTTCTCACCCTTTGGCTGTTGCTGCCCTCCCTGGGACCCTGCCAATCTTGGTTTGGGGGGCAGGGTCCCCTGAGCTCACAGGGGGTCTGGATGATGTTGCTGGGGTGCCATGGGGTTCTGAGGTGGGAGGGGCATTGGTGGTTGGGGCACCCCTCTTGCTAGTGGGACCTATGGATTCCCTCTCCTCCTGGCCTACGGGGCACTTGTTATGCAAGTGCCTTGGGGCATGGCATTGGAAGCACCACAAGTTCCCCAACCTATAGAAAATCCTCACCAGGGCTCCCTGAAAAAGAATCATAAGGCACCCCTCAGCCTGCAGCTGTGCTCCTGTTGCCAGCTGGATCATAACCTGGTGACAGAACAAGTGCATGTGGCAGAGGCTGGGGTAGCCCAGCGAGAGGGCCACCACTGGGCAGATGACCCTCCCCAGGGTTTGGAGCTGAGGGAGCAAAGCCTAATTAGGGATATAGGAAGGGACTGAGCTGAAGACCACCTGGGTGCCCAGCTCTTCTAGGGACTTGAGGGAGACGTACTAACCCTCCACCATGAGCCCCCTCTCTACCACCTTCTATGCAGTGGCCTCCCAGGAAAGAAAAAAGATCCCCTTTGCCATGAAAATGGGAGACCATCCTGATCTTGGGGACCCCACTACCCAAGCCAATGCCTACATCCATTTCTCAAACTGCAGATTCTCCCACTTGGGTAGTTGGCACTTCACCCTGTGCCTATGAGTGAGTGCCAGAAAGGGGGACCCACTACCTGAGCTGGAAGGGCCAGGGGTGAAGGGTTCAGGCCCTGCAGCTTTGGGTCTCCCTGCAGCTGCTCCCTGTGTAACTGTGGTTCTTCCGCTGGGGGGTCTCCTTGGTGGGGCCAGAGCTAGGGCCAGGGACAGGCTAGGTGGATGTGCTACCTGGTGCAGTGCACCTGGTCCCCTCAGGCACTGGTGGTTTAGGCTTGAGGGCAGGGCCCTTACCTTTCCCACCCCCAGCAGTGGAGGAGGCTGAAGAGGACCCCTTCCCATGGGTCCTTGATGGCGGGGGAGGTGGCCAAGGAACCCCTCTTCAGCCTAGGGGTGGCTTGGCCAGGGGGATCCCCCAGCCCTTCTGGCCCCCTGCCCACCCCCATAGCAGAGGCTGTAGGCTCCTCCATTCCCAGAGGAGGCTGTTTGGACTCTGCTCCCAGGACAGAGGCTGCAGGAGCACATGCCCTCCTGGGGGCCCAGCTGTGATCTGTCCCCACAGTAAGAGTCACAGGAAGCTCCACGGGGGCATCCTCCCCCTGAGAAGGCCCCAGCACCACCACAGGTCTGCACAAGAAAGAGGAAACCAATGAGAAAAACAAAAAATATGGTAGGGCTAGTGAAACCAACAGGGGCAGGCTGGGGCCATAGTGAGGAGGGGGGAGGAGAAAAGGGGCTGAAACCCACTGAGCCACAGCCCCACAGGAAATCAGGCAGGCCACACCTGGAGAAGGTGGGGGAGGGGACACACACACACACACACACACACACACACACACACACGGGGAAACCCAAGTCAATCCACCCAGCTACACAACAAACACCAGGGCAGGGGGAGTGGAAGGAAGGCTGCCAAGGCAGATGCAAAAGATGGCTGGGGCAGTGGAGGAGCCCTGCCCACTGAAGCTCAGTCCAGGAGCCCCCCAGACCCCCAGCCAGGCATCCAGCAGCAGGACAACAGGCAGGAAAATAAAGCAGGACCAGATGCAGTGAGGCAGCCGCAGAGGATTACAAGAGCAACCAGTCAACCAGGGAGCAATACAGTGCAGGTACAGCACCAAACAGTGCAAGGCTGCACAGCAGGGAATCCCCCCTTCTCCTGATAGGGGGAAGTAGCACAACAGGTGTCAACAGAAACAGTAGCAACAGCAATGGCAGCAGCCACCCTAGGGTGTGCCCCAGGTGAACGTGAAGGTGAAGGCAGGGGGCAGCCCACCAAAGCAGCTGGGGCAGGCAAGGCTCCCCTAAGTTCTGGCAGCAATGTGGGGGGGGACCCACAGGCAGCACAGCCCCACCCCGGGCTGTCACGTGACTGCAGCCTGGTGGCAAGCTGGGCAGCAGGCCAGAGGAGAAGTGCAAAAGCCAGGGTGCACTGCTGAGGTGCAGTGCTGGTGCGTGGTGCAGTGAAGCACCCCCCACCCCATAGGGGTAGCAGCATGTAGGATAGGAAACCCCCATGGATGGGGTGACAACAGCAGCAGCAGCCTGATGCAGGAAGGGGTGAAGCCAGCCCCCTTCCAGAAGCTCTCAAGAGGCCCAGCAACAGTAGCAGCATCGCAAAACAGGAAGGGGCAAGGCCAACCCTCCCTAGAAGCCCCTGAGAGCAGGGGAGGAAGAGCAACAGCAACAACAGCCCAAGGCAGGAAGGTACATGGTTTACTTCCCCAATAAGCTCCTGAGATCAAGCAGCAGCAGCCTGGGACAGGAAGGGGCTCAGCGAACTTACTCCCAGAGGCTCCTACCCAGGAAGTTCCTGAGGATAAGTAGCCCTGAGCTGCTCACCAGGGCAGGTTTTTATACTGATGCGTCCCCTGGCTGCAGATCTGGGAGGAGCTGGGCAGGGTTATTTTGCCCCAGATGGCACAACTTGCCCCACACCAAAGTGCTTGTCAGGGCATGTGCACCGAGGTAAAAATCCCCAACTCAAATATGAGCTGCTGCTGCAAGTGGATGTGCTTGTATGTGTGGATGTGCCTATTCGGTCCTAGAAAGGACATCTGCATGCCCAAAACATTAGACTTATAATAAGCTAGGAGGTGGGCATTATTTGTTCATAAACCTTTAGAAAGTGTTAGGTTTGAACGGACTCCCAAGTCTGTTTTAATTCTCTCTGAAACAGTTCACCTACCCTTAATTAACTAGGAAACTTCTGAAGTGACAGAATTGTGATTCCTAAATTGGACAGCTGGCCTTGTGTTTGTTTATTTACCCAGCTTGCTAGAAGTAAGCCCTGAATTCCAAAGTTTACAAACCTGCATGTTAAATAATCATTAACACCAATGATATAATTAAATTTACTCTTTAATAAATTGTGATAACTACAACATACATTCCTAGACTATACTAACCCAAGGCTAGCATCCCGAGGCTAGTCTCCGATGCGTGAAAACTGTTACCATTTATATCAATGAGAACTATGCTTAAAACATCCAGGGCAGAATATACATAAACCAGGACACTCATCCCTCCTCCCCGCCACTATAAATAGCATTAAAAACTTAACCAAAAATATAACTAGAGAGAGAGGGAGAGAAGAGGAGAAGGGCTCTCCTTGTCATTCTGGCCTTGACAGAACACAAGTGCCTTTGCTTATAAAATGGGAATTGTGGTCTTTAAATAATTCAGTTGTATTGTAGTACAGATTAAAGGAAAGAAAACAGGTTTATTTAACTTATATAAAGTTCATATTCCACCAAGAGTAATATGAGAGAGGCATTTCATCAACAAGCCAGTGTTACTGTAAAATAGGAAAATGACTGTTAAAAAAATAGAAAAGACCACCCATGTTGAAGCTGACTGAGAACAGTATTACCTACAGTGATACTTATCAAAGCCAAATATTATGGGTTTAAATATGACCCCAGAGAGAGTGGGTAGTACCTGCTATTCCAAATGCAAAGTTAATTACTGTAATTATGACACCTTGAGAAAATAATGCACAATAGAAACATGTATCTGCTACATATTAAGTTAATTCAAGTTACTTTAATTTGCAGTTCCATATTTTTATATTTAGTATACATGAAACCATGGTAGTAGTTTAACGTAAAAAATGTTCATATTATACATTAACACAAATAACTTAAAAATACTGTTACTGTTAACAAAGAGGTCACTATCTATCATTCAATTACATATGTATCTACTTGAGTGTATGTTTGATCAACTTAAAAGCAGTCACATGACAATTTTTCTAAGTCATTTTTAGCATGAAGATCTTAAAGAAAGAAGAATTAAAAATACTTATCCAGAGCCAGGCATCTGGAAAGAATGTATATATTATCCAAAATATTTTAACTGTGCATTTTAGAATGAATACAAACTACTGTGCACCTAGACAGCATGTTAGATCATGACAGAAGCTAAAAATTGTTTAGAGTATAAGATTTTTCTTTAGTCTACACCTAAATACAGACTCCTATTATCATGTTGTGTTTCAATCACACCCACTCTTCATGCCCCATTGAATGCAAGCTAAATTTCAATGTAGAATATGTACAGACATTACACTGAGAAGTTTGGTAGATTAGATAAGCCAAAAATGGCTGCTTATTGAACTCAAGTGTGGACATTACACTAAGATCCGTAGTAAGGTCAATCTAAGTGCCAAAATCCAGAGATGTTCCCCAAAGGTTAGATCAGTCAAAAAGTGGCTGGCCCAATCTAAATTAGTTCAATGAACTATCTAACGTGTTCATGTTCAAAGCTCAATTGCAGGAATAGGAAAGCCCAGCAACTTACCACAGCCCTGGGGCTGCACTTGCCCCCCTTCCCTCCAACTCCACCCTCTGATTGGCCTCTTTTTAGCCCATGTAAATCTTCCCACCCCAAGATAGACAACCCTCCCTAAAGACCAACCAACTCCACCCCCACTGTAGATCTACTAGCCCCCACCCCCAGTCCTGCAACTTACCACAGCGCCACAGACCTACTAGCCCCCTCTGCCATAGAGTCCACCAATTTCCTTCCATGGACATGCTTGTCTTTCTGATCCCACCAAACCACCGCCAAATGGACCCACTTCAATCCTGCCATACTGCTGCCAACCACACCAAACTGTGCCTCCCCCCACTTCTTCAGACATGCTAGCCTCTCCAGTACCACAAACCACCCCTAGTCCCACCAAACCACTCTTCTCACAGAGCCACTAGCCTCTCCAATCCTACCAACCACCCCCTTCAGATCCCACCAACCCCCCTGTATATCTGCTAGCCCCCACAATCCCATCTGCCCTCCCCTCCCCTGTCCTGACTTACATTGGGCTGCTGGCACTGGCGAATGTCTGTAAAATTGACACCCAATCTACAGTCATGCCACTTAAATGTAAGCCTCACAACTGTAGATCAGATCCTGGTAAGATCTGTACCTGGCCTAAATTTGTTTTGCAATTCATTTGCAAAGAGAAGGATTTCAGTGAGGAATCATTGAGTTAGATTGGGAGGCCATTTTTTTTTACCTGATCTAACCACCCAACCTTGTAAGGGTAACATCTGTATGTCCCCTTAGATAGCAAGTTACACATTTGTAACAACCTGCTTTACGTACAATATAAGTTATAACTTATACCAGTATAGATTTAGCAAAATTGCTTGTTATCTTTCAAAAAAATACAAGAATCAGTCAACATGCATTATAGAATAACCACTAGCCAAAATTCAGATTCTCAGTGTAAGATATATATAGTTCTCCAACACCAAAACACAGCTAGAATGAACGACACAAGGATTTTTGTGCATGATTTCTTTTATTGGATCAGTTTACATGGTCAGGACAAGAGGACTATTCAGAAAGCTTTCCAACTATTTAGCAAGTGCCCTCAACACTGGGGTAAAATGTCGGGATGAGAGGCTTCCTTTTTTTGGCAACAAACACCTGCTAGTTGTGTTGTCTTCTATGATTACAGTTTCAGGACTTACACAGCGTTACAGGTGTGTCTAGGCAAGTTTATTCCCTCTGGGTGCATAAATAGCCCAAAGATAATAGTGCATTGGAAAGCTTGTTTAAATTCATCCAAAACATGCAGCCTGTCCGATAAAACACATTATCCAAAAAATCCTTATCTCTTGCATATTTCTTGCACCATCACAGCTATAACATCACTCTAACTCTGCAATGTATACAGTTTTTAATATCCAGAAATGTCAAATGAAAATATCTATCAGAATTTCATAAAAAGAAAATTTAAAAAGAAACAAAACAAAACTCTCCTTCCAAGAAGAGAACTTTTGTTCCAAGTTTGGATTCTTCAAGCTAAAGTTACAAAGCAGCTGAGAAACAAGATTTATAATGAGTGTGTCAGTTATTTAAATAAAGTTTCACAAATAGCATTTTTTCTAGCATATGTTAGTGCTGTTGATCATTGTGACTAGCTGTTGTTCCATGAATTCTGAAGAAAGGCAGTATAAGGCGAATCCAGTGCAAGTAAACAGAATGAATTAAGCATTGGACTACTATTGCTTCTGCTCTAGTGAACAAGAATCAAGTTCAAAGTATATCATATGAAACACTCATATGCATCCAATAACAACCTTCATTATTTAGAGATATAAAGTATACTGGAGATACAATTAAAAGCCTCATTCAACATTAGAGAAAGTATTCATTCCTTATATTTTGCGTCCCTGTCAACTCTGCTTCTACATAAACCTATTCTTCTCAGTATTTTACCTATTAATGGTCAGGAAGATTGTACCCAATACAACTGACAGTTATGTGACATGTAACACAACACTAAAACAGAAGCAGAGTATTCCAATATAAACAGAAAAGTATACAAGATCTATCAGATTGGAAATTATGCTGCAAAAATGTAATCCTTTCTCTCACAGTCCAAAGCCTTAGGTAATCTTCCCACACAGTCGGTGTAGTAGGGTAGCTTGTTGTATTTAATGCTTTGAAATTGCACCTGCTTATAGTATTGTTTATATTTAGCCTTAAGTTTTGTACAGCCTTATTAACTTTTTTTTTTACTAGCTGGCTTTGAGTTGTTTGTTGCCAGCTGCCCTAGTGGTGAATTGGGATATTGGACCTGCACTCTCTTTGCAGCCCTTTCCAAGCCCTGTACCTCAAATGCCTGATTGGAGTATGGGGTTGAGACCTACCCCTGACCTGAACAGTTCCTGGCCCAGACTGCACAGGGAAATCTGCACATGCACCCTGGAGCTGGATAGGGACTGCCCCAAATGGGAAATCCCCTGTCACCTCCAGGCTGCACATACGGACTTCCCTGTGCAGCCCAGAGCTGACCAGGAACTGTCCCAGTCAGGAGCAGGTCCCAGCCAGCTCCAGGCTGTGTGTGCAACTGTCCCCATGCAGAGCAGGGGCTGGGAGCTCTATACGCAGAGCAGGGGCTGGGAGCTCTATGCTGGTGAGGCAGGGAGACATTGTCCCTGCCTAGGCTCCAGTAGCAGACCACCCAGGCAGCTCCCAAAGGCAGTGAGCAATCTCCTGCCCCCTGCCGCTCAGTTGACTGGGAGCAAATTTGCTCCCAGTCGGCCATCTACACGTTGTAGATGTACACACGTTGTATGTAATTACTGCATAGTAATTACAGGTAGCAAATCTACTTGTGCTTAGAGCAAATTAGAAAGCAGTAAGCATCTGCATATGTAGACCGTGATGTTTATTGCCTGTCGCAGGGCACTTTGCTGCCCTGCTCCTAAAGGAAGAAGAACTTCTAGGGAAGAAGCCCTAGCAGTGACTAAGCACTGCAGCTGAGGGTTGCTGAGGCAACCAATGAGCATCAGCTGACTGGAGAGGGCGGGGCTTGGATTATATAAAGCCCAGAACGAGAGGGAGGCAGTTCTCTGCCAGCAGCTGGAGGAGCACAAGCTCTGGGGAAACAGAATGAGAATGTAGTTCACAAGAGCTCCAGAGGCAGGAGCAAGGATGTGGAGAGGTAGCCAGGAGACTTACATTGTTATGGCCAGGTGCCTTAAGTTTGGTTATAGCCAGGAGGCTTGAGTTACGTTTTGTTGGTATTGAATTACACCGGTAGTTTGGGTGAGGCTATAAGGGGAAGGAGGAGGCCTCATATGGGACCCCAGCGGTGTGGGGATCCTGGCGCCTGTGGGGGTGCAGCATTCAAAGGCGCCAGTGAGGGCACAGCAGCACGGGGGTGCATAGACCCCAGCCCCAGAGAGCGGGCATTTCATGAGGAAACCCCAGAGAGGGGGCATTGGATAAGGAGCCCGAGTTGGGCATAGCATTGATAAGGAAGCCTCAGAGAGGGGGCAATGGATGAGGAGCCCTAGTTGGGCATAGCAGAGCTAGCCCAGAGAGGAGGCAGCACTGAGAAGGGGGTCCAAGTTGGACTCGGCAAGCCCCAGGAAGGGGGCAGCATTAAGGAGCCCTAAAAAGAGGGCTATTTTAAAGAGAAGCCCAAGTGCGGGCATTGGGAGTCCCTGAAAGGGGGCCGCATTCTTTGGAGGCCCAAGTTGGGCATAGTCAGTCCCAAGGAGGGGGCTATTTTAATGAGAAGCCCAAGGGTGGGCACTGGGAGTCCCTGAAAGGGGGCCACAGCATTTGGAAGTCCAAGTTTGGCACGGTCAGCCCAAGGCATGGGGCAGTATTTTAAGGAGCCCAGAGAGGGGATGGCAAGCCCCAGGAGAGGGGAGCGCCACATTGGGAAGCCCAGAAAGGGGACAGCGAGCCCCAGGAGAGGGGAGCACCACATTGGGAAGCCCAGAGAGGGGACGGCGAGTCCCAGTTGGGGGGAGCACCACATTGGGAAGCCCAGAGAAGGCATGGCGAGCCCCAGGAGGGGGGAATGCCACATTGGGAAGCCCAGAGAGGGCATGGCAAGCCCCAGGATGGGGAGCATCACATGGAGCACTAGGAAGGCCCAGAGCGGGTGAGAAGGTAGAGGCGAGCCTGGGAGAGTGGGCGAGCTTACAGAGAAGGCCCGGGGAAGTGGGCAGGCATTGTATTGAGACGGGACAACGTCTTTTGCACATCGCCCTAAGACTAGAGTAACTAGGAGGGCATCTAGCGGACAGTCAGGGAGCTCACGGAGACGGAGGTCCCAATACACCGTGCCCAGAGAAGTAGAAGGCAGCCTCCCTATATAACTTATGTCATCAAAGTCATGGCGGGCAAGAATTAGAGGGTATCCTTGGGCCAGCTTGGACACGGTGCGAGGGACCTTCAGGGGGATCACGGCGCCCTGAAGGCGCCGGCTGTCACACTGCCCAATAATTGGCTCTAATCCTGAGTAGTGTCTCACTAGATGCACCCATCCTTTGAAGGGATACCACTTCAAAGATAAACATTTCTAGTACTAATGAGCTAATGGAATTGAAGTAGAAAGCATGGACCTGCACAGGTTTTAGAGGAGAGTCAGGGAATTTTGCAGTTTATTTATAACCTGGAGGAGAAAATTTTTTTATAAAAGGGTATGCCCATTCATATAGTTTCATAGTATCTAGGGTAAGAAGGGGCCTAAGCAGGCCATCTAGTCTAACCCTCCGCCAGTGGCAGGAACGAGTGCCAGGGTCACAGGACCCCAGCCAAGTACCCATCTAATCTATTCTTACAGATGCCCAAAGAAGGAGCAAGAACAACTTCCCTAGGAAGCTGGTTCCACATCCTAGCCACCCTAACTGTGAAGTAGTGTTTCCTAATGTCCAACCTAA
>JAGPOW010003182.1:33129741-33176246 GCA_030014935.1 Caiman crocodilus
GCTGGGGGTTGCTTCTCCCCAGATGCATCACCCTGCACTTGTCCACATTGAATCCCATCCTGTTCCTGTCCGCCCACTCTTGCAGTAGGCCCAGATCCCGCTGCAGCCCATCCCTCTCTTCTGGTGTCCCCACCTCAGCCCACAGTTTGGTGTTATCAGCAAACCTGGATAGCTTGCTTTCCATCCCCTCATCCAAGTCAGCGACGAAGATGTTGAACAGTGCAGGCCCACGGACTGAGCCCTGGGGGACCCCGCTGCTCACATCTCTCCAGGTTGAGTACGACCCATCCACCACCACTCTCTGGGAGTGCCCCATTAGCCAGTTTCTGACCCACTCAACCGTGTAAAGGTCAATGACACAGCTCCCCATCTTTTTAATGAGGATGGGGTGAGAGACCGTGTCAAACGCCTTCCTGAAGTCTAAAAAGACTAAGTCGACAGAGGCGGCTGCATCCATGGATTTGGTCACCTGGTCATAGAAGGCAACCAGGTTGGTCTGACAGGACCTGCCCTTAACGAACCCGTACTGGTTGCCCTTCAGCATAAAGTCCCCTGCTGGTCTCTCACAGATGTGGGACTTGAGAATTTTCCCAAATATCTTTCCCAGAACTGAGGTGAGACTGACAGACCTGTAGTTCTCTGGGTCCTCTCTGCTCCCCTTCTTAAAGATGGGAACCACAATGGCCACCTTCCAGTCCTCCGGCACTTGTCCAGAGCTCCAAGAGCGCTCATATAATCGAGCCAAGGGCTTAGCAATTACCCCCGCCAACTCCCTCAACACCCTTGGGTGCAGGTCATCCGGACTCGCCAACTTAAAGACATGCAGCCCTTCCAAAAGCCCTTTCACCAGGTCTACCCCCACCCTTGGCCTAGCAGTGATTCCCGAGGGGGAATACAGGCCTCCAGCAGGAGGGAAGTCCCGGCCCCCTCTCAGAAAGACTGAGGCAAAGAACCCATTGAAGATCTCAGCCTGCCCATCGGCTGCGAGCACCAGGTTGCCCGACGAGTCCGTCAGGGGCCCAACGTTGCCCGGGGCTCTCTTTTTGCTCCCCACATATATGAAAAAGGACTTCCTGTTGTCCTTGATCCTAGTCACCAGGCGGAGCTCTACTTCTGCCTTGCCCTTTCTAATAGCTCTTCTGCACTCCTGAGCACAAGAGGAGTACTCCTCCTTGGAGACAACTCCTCTCTTCCAAAGGTTGTATGCTTACCGCTTTGCCGTCAGGGACCCCCGAATATCCCTATTAAGCCATGGGGGCTTCCGGGCACTTTTGCCCATCTTGCATTGGGCAGGAACAGTCGCCCCTTGGGTTTGGAGTATTCTTAATGCTCTTCATTCCAGATGCTCACATCTCTCCCCGCCAGATAACCTGTGGAATTGACTGTGTATAGGCAAGAGCTCAGGAAAGGAAAGGTAGCACAGGATGGCAATATATGACAAGTCTACCAGGAGAAAAGACTTCCAACCTGCAGAAAATATAGCCAACCAGCCTATTTATCTGGAGAACACTTGAAGAATGCCAGGGTCTGCAAAGATCATAACTGCAACAGAATATGCTTTTTGTAAGATTGATGGTCACACCTGGATAAACTTTCAGGGATATATGGTCATCCCAGTAGTAGATGAGCACATTCTTTACAAAGGAGCTCACATGCTGATTTATTCTGTACTTAGTAACAGCAATTTAATCTCAGCCAACCTGCCAGTTATTGATGATGATTAAAATGTCATTCTTGCCCAAGAGAAAAAGCAGTTGAAAATACAGTTCTTCTGTGCAATTTTTTTTGCTTTATCCTCAAGCAAAAAGCAGAAAGCTCTACCTAAAATCCAAACTACCTTTAGTTTATGAAAGCAAATCTGATTTTCTTTGGAGTTTGGAATGTTTCAGATGACTAATGCTATCATTAATGCAAAGTATGCCCATTACTCAGACAATTTAACCTATTAGTAAAATTAGAAGTATTTCTGTTCCATATTTTATCATACAGCTCTTCATTATTAGCAAGAATTAATCATTCATGGGAGGCCTTTAGCTTTAAAAAAATGTAAATGATTTTATCATTATGCAGTGCTTTACAACTAAAACTAAATGTTACAACTAAAATGTATGTCCCTTTCCATGGGCATTTATGGCATATCTGATGCTTGCACCACATGGTTACAGCATCGTTGTCAAAAACATCCCACAGGGCAGATCCAGCCCACAGACTTGGGTCATCTAGCCTGCAGACTTTTGCAACAATGGGAAACCTTGCAGCAGTGGTAGTTATAACAACGTGCAGGTTCCTGCAAATTAGAACACACATTGTAGTGGGAGATTATTTCAATAGCGACACCAGGAAACTTAGTGATCTTGCAGAATTTTGCAGTAGCTCTGAACGCACTGCACCTCATGGATGCAAGCATCAGTACCAAGTACAGTCAAATGCCTGGGAGAGACCCACAGCATTAGAGTCCCAGCAGTGCTGTGTATTGTTCTCATGGCAGTAGCCAAGAGCCTACAATTCCTGTGATGTTGTTGTGGTTCCAGCATTGTTACTCTTACCCAGGCAATTGGCTGCAGCCACAGAAAAAAGTCACAGTGCTCCTGGGGCTCCAGCACTGCAGCACTTTGTAGTCACTTTGGCATTTGACTACTGATGGGAAGAAAGCCACAGTGCTGCTGTGGTTCCAACATTGTAGTCGTCACCAGCTTAGCTGCCAAGCACCCAGGGTGAGAATAACAACACTGTAGGCATGGCAACTTGCTCCTGCAGCATCAGCCAAGTGCCCAGACAGGTGCTACAATGCTGTAGCCCCAGCAGCATCATGGCTTACACAGCATCTGTGGCTACAGTCAAGCATCTGAGATGCTGGGCATCTTCCTGCTGGGTTCTCAATTGTCCAGAACAATGACAAATGCAGTGGAATCAGCATGGGTGGGAGGTCAAGTGTCTGGGTACCTTGGCCCAATACATCTGGGACCCTCCCATACAGATGGTCCATGGACCAGTACTATACCACTCATCTAGCCCACAGCACCAAACAGGTTTCATAAATCCTACAGAAAATTAGGGTGGGAAGGGACCTCAGGGAGTCATCTAGACCCCCCTCAGGGAGTCATCTAGAGTCATATACCCAACTAGATCATTCCACCCAGGGCTTTGTCAAGACGGGCCTTAAAATCCTCCAAGGATGGAGATTCTGCCATTTCTCTAGGTAACCTGTCTCAGTGGTTTAACACTCTCCTCGTGAAAATGTTTTTCCTACTATCCAGCTGAAACCTCCCCTGCTGCAGCTTGGGTGCATCTACACAAGATGCTTGACTGCACAGTAGCATAGCTTACTGAACAGTAAGCATGTGCACCTATGTGTAGCAGGCTCACCTTTCAGAGCTTGGGTTGAATCCCAGGCTTGAGATCCTGCTGTTTTGATTGGTGACACCCATTCACCAAATCAGGAGGCAGCAAGAGAAATACAGTTATGCCCTTTTCCTGAGGGGAGGGGGAGAAGAGCTCCCTGGGACCTGATTGAAGACTATAAATTGTCAGGTCTGGAAAACTTCAGGGGTGGAGCCCTGAAAGGAGTCACGTGCCCTGCACAAGGGGCAGATGCGGCAAGAAACTCAAGAATAGCAGAGCCAAGAAAAGCTGGGGAGCATCCCCCAGTGGGCAATAGGCCCAAGGCTCCTGAAGCTGCCACTGGAGGAGCAACATTTTAGAGCAATGTGAGACCTCTCAGCCTGTTGATGGCACGCAGGGATGGTGCGCAGAGACCTGGCCCTGGGAGTGGTGCGAGACCACTCAGGCCCATCAAGATGTGCGGTTCAGTGCACAAAGTCCAGGCTTTTGGAGCTGCAAGTGGTGGCTCAAGCCTGCAACCTCAGAGGGTCAAGAGACCACACGGTGTGCAGGACAGCGCATGAGGGAGTGGAGCCAGAGAGCACCAGAGGCTGTTTGGATAAGCCACCCAGAGTTAGGACAGATGGCCAGAGCCTAAAGGGTCTGGACTGTGGTAAAAGAACCCTCAGTGCTGAACCAGGGTATGAGTGCTGCAGCATGAGTCCCAGCATCCAGGAGCCAGCAGCAGTGGTGCAGCAGCTGAGAGGAGCTGAGCCCTCGGTGCCCAGAGTGGGACACAGGGTGGAGAGGAGCCCAGCAGCACAGGAGAGCCCTGGAGAGGCACTCCAGCAGAGGAGACCCCATCAAACTGTGCCCTGACCACTTCTACCTGAGGGAGCATGAGTCATTGGGCCCTTGGGTCCCACAGGGGAAAGATTCTTGGGATGGGCAAACCCAGAGATGGAGCTGGTGAGCAGCCCCTTGCCTAGTCAAGGCCCTAAGGAGAGTGGCCCCTGATGCTTCCTGGACATTCCCCAAGGGACCCCATTGGAAGGAGGACTATCTCTTGCCATGGGTCAGGGACTATATTAAGGAATAGTTATTATTACGATTGTTTCTGTTTGCACCTTATATTTTCTAACTGAAATGTTTTGTGGTTTTGTATTGTGTTGATGCTGCTGAAATTGTTTTATTGTGATGGGTAAATAGTGCTATTTAGGGTTTGATCTTGGTTATTGGTTAATGTTCACTGTGTAAATATATGTATATGATATTCAGTTTTATGACTGTATATTATAACTCAATAAATTGTATACAATTAAGAACTTTGGGCTTGAGCTAACTCCACAGAGGAAAGAAGGATGTGCTTAAAATTCTGGCATCCCTCTCACAGTACCCCCTCCTGCCTACCCATCCCATCCAATTGAGAATAGGACACACTCTTCGGTGTACCCAGGTTACATATACATCCCAGTTGTGGATCTGTCACTAGGAGATCCCTTCTGATGGGATTTGGAGAGCCTATTCCCCAACCAGCTCTGTAATCAGAGCTGGGAGGGGAACAGGCTGGAGAGTATGTTCCCCAGTCAGTTCTGTGAGCATGGAGTGGGGCAGGGAACAGGCTGGAGACTTCCCAGCCTGATCCCCACCCAGCTCCACACTCATTGCAGCAGAATAGGGAACAAGCTCCTCAGCCTTTCTCTGCAATCAGGGAGCAGAGACTGGGAACTGTTCTGGTCACAGGCAGGTCATAGTCCCATGCCCTGATTGGGTGACTGAAGCATGGGGCTTGGAAAAAGCAGTAGAGGTGGGATAGGCCTCAGCCCAACTGACAGTGGGGAAGCTAGCACCTAGCATCTGCCAGGGATGGAACCAATAGGCAGCCCTCACCCTGCAACTCTTTTCAAGTCCCCTGCCCCAATCAGGGAGGTGGGACCAGGAGGCAGGGCAGGAGGGCATTGTCTCAGTCCTGGCAGCAGGCAACTGCAGCAGGGGCTGGGGGTAATGTCCCAGCTGTCTCCTGGCCTGGTGCTCCCTGCCAGGCCCTGGGCTAGAGCTCCCTCTAGTGTAGCAGGGGCCCATTGCTGGGACCCAGGAAGTGGGAGCAGCTTACTGTCATTAGCAGCAAATCTGCTCCCGCTTCCCTGCATGTGTAGATGCCTGCTTGGGAGACTTTACTCATAAGTAGTTTACTCACAAATAAACTGATCCTGGATCAAATGCAGGTGTAGATGTACTCTTTGAGGCCATTGCTCAGTGTTCTGTTATTTGCCACCACTGAGAATGGTCTAGCCCCATCCTCTAAGGAACCACTCTTTAGGTACTTAAAAGTGGCTATCAAATCTCCCCTCAGTCTTCTCTTCTTCAGACTAAATGAGCCCTGTTCCCGCAGCCTCGCCTCAGAAGTCTTGTGCCCCTGCCACCCAGCCATTTTTGTTTGACTGTCTCCAGTTTGTCTATATCTTTTCTATAGTAGGCAGCCCAAACTAGGACACAGTACTCCAGACGTAGCCTCACCAAATAAGAATAGAGGAGAAAAATTAAGTTTCTTGATCTGCTGGCAATGCTCTTACTAATGCACCCCATTAGCCTGATTTGCAAAAAGGGCAAATTATTGACTCATCTTTAGCTTATTTTCCACTGTAACCCCCAGCTCCTTTTCTGCAGAGCAACTGGTTAGCCAGTTGGTCCCCAGCCTGTAGCAGTACATGGAATTCTTCCATCTTAAGTGCAGGACTTTGCACCTGTTCTTATAGAACTTTATGAGATTTGTTTTGGCTCAAGTTTCCAATCTGTCAAGGTCCCTCTCAATTGTAGCCCTACCCTGCAGTGCATCTACTACCCCCCACAGCTTGGTGTCATCTGCACACTTGCTCAGGTTGCAATCCATCCCAACTTCCAGGTTCTTAATGAAGATACTTGTGACATTGGTGGACCTCACCCGATGATGCCCCTCTCCGGGCTCCTGTCGCCTGTCTCAGCTTCTGAGCTGAGACAGGGTTGCCTGTCTGAGAGGCAGCCTCCAGGGGAGCTACAGCAATACTGGCGTGCTGCCTGCCTGTTCCCTCCTCTCCTGGCTCCCCCTTACTGTGGGGTCTGCCAGGGCTTTTAAACTTTACCACGGTGATTGGCTCAGCTGTTCCCCTTGCCAGGAACAGCTGTTTAAACAGCCAGCGTAATGGCAGCCACGGCTGCTGCCGCGGTCCCAGCTCCGACGCCACTGCCTCTCATGCAGGTAAGTGGGTCAGCTCAGGGTCTTCCCGAGGGGCTGCCGCTCCCCTGCAACCCTCTTCATGCCCTACCTGTGCCCGTGATGGCGGCACGCTGCCATCACAGACCTCCCCCTTTAAGTCGCCTTGTGATGTCTGCTTGGTGCACCATGCATCCTGTGCACTTTGATTCTCATTGCCATGGTGGTGATCTGGCTCTCCCGACTGGTCCGGTTCTTCCCATCTGGATAAAAAATCAGCTACAAAATTATCCTTGCCCGGATGGTGTACTATTGTGAATTTAAAAGGTTGCAAAGCTAGTGCCCAGCGAGTAATTCTGGCATTTGTACTTTGCTTCCTTGTCAACCATTGTAACAGAGCATGGTCGGTTATTATCAGAAACTCCTTCCCCAGGAGGTAGTACTGAAAATACTCTATGGCCCATCGTATGGCCAGGCATTCCCTCTCCACAGTAGCATACCTGGTTTGTGTCCAGCTAAGCTTCCGACTTGCAAAGGCATCAGGTGTTCACCTTCTTTCCCTTCCTGTAATAGCATGGCCCCCAAAGTCCGTCCTGATGCATCAGTTTGCAAAATAAAAGGGGTGTTAAAATCTGGTGTATGCATCATAACATCTTGACGCATAGCTTCCTTCAAACCGTGGAAGCGATCTCTCATGGCTTGAGTCCACCTTAAACGCACTGAAGAGGTTCTGACCAACGCATCTATGAGAGGTGCTGCCATCCTTGCGAAGTGAGGTATAAACCGGCGGTAGTAGTTGACGAGCCCCAAGAAAGAATGTAATTGCCTATGCGTCCGGGGCTCCGGAAACTGGCTTATGGCCTTGATTTTATTGGATAAGGGGCGTATTGTTCTTTGTCCTACCCGAAACCCTAAGTAGGCCGTTTCCCTCTCCACCAACTTGCACTTCTTGGGGTTAGCCGTTAGACCTGCCGTTTGAAGCTCTTTTAGGATTGCCCTCTAGGCCTCGAGATGCTGTTCCCAGCTAGAGGTGAAGATTATAATGTTGTCTATGTATGCTGCCGCATAAGCTGCATGTGGAGCTAGTAACGTCTTCATCAACCTTTGGAAAGCGGCAGCCACTCCGTTAAGACCAACGGGCATCCTTACAAATTCGAATAGGCCCCACGGAGTTCCAAACGCCGTCTTGGCACAGTCAACGGGCTGCAAGAGAATTTGCCAATAGCCCTTAGCCAGGTCGAGGGTGGATATATACCGAGCCTCTCCAACTCTCTCAATGAGATGGCTCACGTAGGCCTTTGGGAAGGCGTTGAATGTCGTTAAGGTGTTCAACTTCCTAAAGTCTATGCCAACCTTAGTGAGCCATCGGGCTTGGCCACCGGCACGAGTGGGCTACACCATGGGCTACGAGAGGGCCGTATAATCCCCTGCTCCTGCATCTTTGCGATCTCCCGCTGCACTTCCTGTTGCTATTGCTGGGGTATTGGTCTCCACCTCTCCCTCACCAATGCACTGGCTGGCATTCTTATTTCATGCTGGATACCCGTGACCCTCCCAGGGTTTTCCTGGAACACCTCTACTAAGGCCAAAAATGCCTGCCATTGGTGTTTACTTAACTCTTCACTCAAGTGGACAGCCTTTTCTGGGGTTGTTTGTCCTAGCCCTGGGAAAAGGGGACCTAGATCTCCCTCTTCTACCTTTTCCTGGGCCATCCACCCTTGAGGGGTCCTCCACTCCTTCAGCCGATTTACATGGTAAATCTGCTGCTCCCAGCGATGACCTGGTTTACACACCTCATAGTCAACTGGCCCTACTTGCCTGACCACTGTGAAGGGTCCTTGCCACATTGCCAGCTGCTTACTTGAAGTGGTCGGTATCAAGACCAAAACCTAGTCTCCAGGTTGAAAGGTGCAGGCCTTCACTCTCTTGTTGTATTGGGTCTCCTGTCACTCTTGGGCCTCCCTCACGTTGTCTTGCAATCTGTTGGGCTTTCTGTATATGGGCCTGCAGCTCCTGGTGATATTGCTCCATGGAGACTCCCAAGCCCATCAGCTGTTCCCACTCTTCTCGGACCACCTGCAATAGGCCCCTAGGAGTGTGGCCATATACTAACTGGAATGGTGAATAGTGGGTTGATTCCTGGGGGGCGTCCCACAGCGCGAATAATAAAAGCGTCAGCAGGGTATCCCACCGTCGGGGACCTTCTTGTGCACACCGTCTAAGCAGGCGTTTAATGGTACCATTTAATCTCTCCACCAGGCCATTGGTCTGGGGATGATAAACCGACCTTCTAAGTTGGGTGATGCCCAGGGTCTTGCAAAGGGCCTTCATCACTCCCGACATAAAATTTGTCCCTTCATCCGTAAGTATCTCCTGCAGAACACCCACCCGGGCTATCCACTTGAGAAGCACCTCAGCCACTTTTGGGGCTGTGATGGACGCAGTGGTACCGCTTCTGGAAATGGAGTGGCGTAATCCACCAGGATCAGGATGTACTGGTAGCCATTATGTGATTTCAGAAGGGGACCTATTACGTCTAAGGCAACCCTGGAAAATGGGGTCTCAATTATCGACATGGGTCTCAGGGGTGCCCTCAGCGGGCCCCACTCCTGGGCCCTTTGACATTCTGGACATGCGGCCGACCTCCGATCCACATCTTCACACAGGTGTGGCCAAAAAAACTCGCCTAGCCTGGGTCTTGTTATGCCTCAGGTGACCACCCAGAGGAGAAGCGTGTGCCAGCCTCCAGACGGGGTGCTGTAGGGGAGATGGGACCACCAACTGCCTCCCTTTCAGCTCATCTCCCTCTTCCCACTGCACCTGGTATAGTAACCCACCCATTAGCTCAAAGCCTTCTTGCCTCCTAGACGTCCCCTTTCTGGGGTCACTGGTTCTCAGCCGCTGGAGTTCCGGGTCCTCCTGTTGGGCTTGTCGAAATTGTGCCACACTGACTAGATACTCCACGCTAATGCCTTCCTCACCTTCTTGATGGGAAGGCTCCAAGTTCTCAGTCACCCAACCTTCCATTTGTTTCATCCGCTTCCTTTCCTCTTCAGTGGCTCACACTCGTTCCAACACTCTGTAGAAGGGTCCCCATTCGCGTCCCAAAATCATTTCACAGGCCAAGACAGGGGCCAACCCCACCCGTAGCTCGCCATGGAACTCCATCACCCTAATAAGCACATAGCAGCAACGGAATTGCATTTCCCCGCCTAAAACGCAGGTCATGTTGATGATGCCTGCCTCTTTTTCCTCCCAACAGGGCTAGGTCAGCCCGGAGCAAGGACTGGGAACATCCCGTGTCCAACATTGCCCACACAGCCCTATCGCCTACCCAGACCGTGACCATGGGGTGGTTCTATCCTTCTTCCGGGTGGATGAACCCCACACCACAGTCCATGGGTTCACCTGTGCCTGCCTCTCTGCGCTTCTCCCTTGTCAGCAGATATCCCACGGGACCATGGCTTAGCTCACTTAGTCCCTTTTCACAGTCCTGGGAGATGTGTCCCATGCGTTCACACTTGTAGCAGACTACCCCCTTTGGGGCACCCTTTCTTGGGGCCGCCCGGCCTTCCCCCTCACTCACTGAGCCTTCTCTCGGGCCCCAGAAACTCCATCCACTCCCTCTCTCCTTTTCTGAATTAGAAAAGGCCTCCACGAGACACAAGGCCTCCTCACTGGACTGCAGTTGGTGCCTCCGCACACATCTCTGGGTATCCTCCTCTAAGTCCCAGAGGAATTGCTCCAAAAAAATCTGATCTAATACGCCTGCACGATCGAATTTGCCTACCGGCAACCATTTCTGCAGGTCATCCCGGAAGGTCTGCAGTAAGTCCCGTGGCCGCTTACTTTCCTTGGGCTTATGAGCCCTGAAAGCCTGTCAGTAACTCTCGGGGGAAATTTCAAGCCGGTACAAAATAGCAGCTTTGACGGCCTCGTAATCTTGAGCCTTCTCCCTGGACAATACACTATATGCCACTTGGGCTTTGTCGATCACCAGGTGTGATGGTGATGTGCCGCCAGCAGTGACACCAGGAAAGGAGGAGGGTCACCGGGGACCTGCAGACCCTCCAGGGGACCCCAAGACGACCCACTTACCTCCTAGAGGGTCAACAGTGCCAGAATGAGGAATGCGGCGGCGGCGGCAGCCGCCACCACCATTACAGCCGTGTAAGCCGCTGCTGCGCCGTGCTTTAAGATGGCTGTTCCCAGCAAGGGGAGTGGCAGAGCCAATCACAGCAGCTGGTGCAGCCGCCGCGGGAAAGTTTAAAAGCCCCGGAAAGCTTTGCAACAGGGGAGAGAGAGGAAGAGCAGGTAGGCAGCACATGGAGAGTGCTGCAGCTCTTCAGGAAGCTGTCTCCCTGGCAGACAACACTCTCCCAGCCCAGAGGCTGAATCCTTCGATTAAAGCTCCAGGTCCTCCGGAGGAATTTGTCTCCAGGGTTTGCCCAGATCAACACCCAACCCCAGGAAGTCCCTCGGGGGCTGAGGAATATTTCTTCTAAAGGACCAGAAGCCCTAGTTGACCAACGGACTGGGTCCTTCATCGTGACCGCATCAAACCAGCATGTGACAGGTTGGCAAGTAGATGAGGTGTAGGGGTGGCGGAGCCTTGTGGAACATCAGACCTTGCAGTTGTGAGTACCCCTTGGCTGGAATCCACTCTAGTGATTAAGATCTCCACTGAACACCTCCTTCAAATAACTTATTTCCATCAGAGTCATGGCAGGCGAGACGGGGGAGAGTGGCGACCCACAGGGGGGTATCATTGAGGGTGACCCCCAAACTTCACACCAAGGCTCCTGGCTGATGGCCCCACTGGCTCCGGTCCAGCCCCGTCTGAATGGCCATCCACTCAAAGGCCTCAATGTAGGCCTCAGGGTCATCATCTTTAGTCATACAGGGCATCCTGAACAGAGCCGCATTGCGCTGTATCCACTTCTTTTGATGTGCCCCCTGCATTTGTTGGAGCGCCAGCAACTGTCCAATGGCCTGAACAGCTTGGGTTAGCACCTCCACCAGGGATACCCCCAATGGCTGCATCTTGTTTTATCCCCGGGTGGGGCTCTGCCCCATGGGTATCAACGCTGTCACCGATCTTCCTGGCCAATGCACCACTGTGACGTTGGTGGACCTCACCCAATGATGCCCCTCTCCAGGCTCCTTTAGCCCGTCTCAGCTGCTGAGCCAAGACAGGGCTGCCTGTCTGAGAGGCAGCCTCCAGGGGGGCGGCAGCAACACTGGCATGCTGCCTGCCTGCTCCCTCCTCTCCTGGCTCCCCCTTACTGCGGGGCCTGCCAGGGCTTTTAAATTTTCCCACAGCAGCCATTGCAGCTGCCGCAATTGGCTCAGCTGTTCCCCTTGCCGGGAACAGCTGTTTAAACAGCCGGCGTAATGCCAGCTTGCGTAGCTGTAATGGTGGCCGTGGCTGCTGATGTGGTCCCAGCTCTGACACCTCTCGTGCAGGTAAGTGGGTTGGCTCAGGGTCTTCCCAAGGGGCTGCCGCTTCCCTGCAACCCTTTTCATGCCCTACCTGTGCCCGTGACAGCGGCATGCCACCGTCACAATATTGAAGAAAACCAGCCCCAGAATTGAACCCTGGGACACTACACTTGATATCAGCTGCCAACCAGACCTCGAGTTGTTGATCAACTACCTGTTGATCCCGATGATCCAGCCATTTTTTTATTCACGTTACAGTCCATTCATCCAACCCATATTCCTCAGCTTGCTTGAAATAATGCTGTGCAAGACTTTATGAAAATCCTTGCTAAAATTAAAATATATCACATCCACTGCTTTCTCTACATCCCCAGAGCCAGTCATCTCATCATAGAAGGCAATCAGGTTTTTGACCCATGGCTTGCCCTTGGTGAATCTATGCTGATTGTTCCTGATCACTACCTTCTCCTCCAAGTGCTTAGAAATGGATGCCTTGAAGATCTGCTCCATGATTTTTCCAAAGATTGAGTTTAGGATGACTGGTCTGTAGTTCCCCGGATCCTCTTCTTTTCCTTTCTTAAAGATGGGCACTATATTTGCCCATTTTCAGTCATCTGGGATCTTCTCTGATCACCATGAGTTTTCCAAGATAATGACCATCAGCTGTACAATAGTTTCATAATTTCATAGTAGCTAGAGTCAGGAGAGACCTGAACAGATCATCTAGCCTGACCCCCTGCCACAGGCAGGAATGAATGCTGGGTTCACAAAACCCCAGACAGGTGATCATCCAACCTCATCTTGAATTTGCCCAAGGTAGGGGCAAGGACCACTTTCCTGGGAAGTTGGTTCCAGATTTTGGCCACCCTAACTAAAATATTACCTTCTGATCTCTAACCTAAACCTATTCTCCATCAGCTTATTACCATTGTTCCTTGTCATACCATGTGGTGCTGGGGAGAAAAGGGCTCTACCTATTTGCTCTTGATCTCCCCTGATGAGTTTGTAGGCAGCCACCAGGTCCCCCCTCAGCCTCCTCTTGCTGAGGCTGAACAGGTTCAGGTCCCTCAGTCTCTCCTAGTAGGACCCGTCCTGCTGCCCTCTCACCAAGTGGGTGGCCCTCCTCTGAACCTTCTCCAGGCTAGCCATATCCCTTTCGAAGTGTAGTGCCCAGTACTGGACACAGTACTCCAACTGCGGTCTGATCAAAGTCACATAGAGGGAGAGTATCACCTCTCTGGACTGGCTTGAGATGCACCTTTGGATGCATGACAAGGTATGGCTGGCTTTGCTGGCTGCGGTCTGGCATTGGCAGCTCATGTTCATCTTGGAGTCAATAATGATCTATGTTGAACCCCATCCTATTCTCATCTGCCCATTTTTGTGGTCTGTCTAAATCTAGTTGCAGCCTCTCTCTCCCTTCAAGTGTGTCCACCTCACCCCACATCTTAGTGTCATCAGCAAACTTGAACAGCGTGCTTTCCACCCCCTTTTCCAAGTCGCTGATGAAGATGTTAAACAATACCAGCCTGAGGACCGAGCCCTGGGGCACCTCACTGCTCACATCTTGCCAGTTTGAGTACAATCAATCCACCACTAGTCTCTGGGTGCAACCCATGCGCTGCCCAGTGCAGTAGTCTGGGAACTGACCTTGCCTGTGAAGATTAAGGTAAAAAAGGCACTGAGTACTTTATTCTTTTCCTCATCATCTGTCACTAGATTGCCTCCCCCATTGGACCCACACGTTCCCTGACCTTCCTCTTATCTCTAACATACTTGTAGAAACCCTTCTTATTACCCTTCACATACCTAGCTTGCTGCAACTACAATTGCACTTTGGTCTTTCTGGTTTCATTCCTGCATGCCTGAGTAATATTCTTATACTCCTGACTAGTTGATTGTCCAAGTTTCCACTTCTTGTAAGTTTCCTTTTTATGTTTAAGAACACCAAAGCGTTCTCTGCTAAGCCAAGGTGGTCACACGCCATATTTGCTATTCTTCCTGCACATCAGGATTGTTTGTTCCTGTGCTCACAGCAAGGTTTCTTTAAAATACAACCAGATCTTCTGGATTCCCTTCCCCCTCATATTTGCCTCCCAGGAGATCCGGCTTATCAGTCCTCTGGGCAATTGAAGTCTGCTTTCTTGAAGTCCAGGGTCTATATTCTACTGCTACCCTTTTTTCCTTTCATTAGGATCTAGAACTGGATCATCTCATGGTCATTGCTGCCCAACTTGCCATCCACTTCTATATCCCCACCAATTCCTTCCTGTTTGTGAACAGCAGGTGAAGAAGAACATGCCATTAGCTTGTATCTTCAACGCTTGCAGCAGGAAGTAATCATCAACACTCTCCAAAAAACTTCCTAGATTGCTTGTGCATTGCTGTATTGCCCTCTCAGCAGATGGCAGGGTGACTGAAGTCCTGCATTAGAACCAGGGCCTGCAATCTGGCAGTTCCAGGAGAACTTCCACTAGTTGGCTGAAGAAAGCCTCATCTACCTCAGCCTCCGGGTCTGGTGGTCTATAGCAGACACCCACCACAATGTGACCCTTGTTGTTATTCCCTCTAACCTTAACCCAGAGACTTTCAACAGGTCTTTCTCCAGTTTCATATTGGTTTGATGCTCCTTGGTTAGTCTAAGACTTAGACTGGTCTATTTTGTACAACAGTGCAAGGAGCACCAAAGCCACTTTTGCTTCTCAGTATTATACCATGTTTTCCTGGACGTAGAAAATAGAACACCATGCAGAGTCGCTACATTCCCACAAATTTATGGAAGTGGGCAGGAAGGGGTTAGGCATTCTAGCTCCCTGTCTGCCCAGACACACAGGGTTTAGAGCAGCATAGTTATGCAAGAACATCAAAGACATATGTTGTTCTATATAAATTCCTAGCACAGTTTATTTGCTCCTTAGAGAAGCTGAGAAGCCAGAGGGAGCTTGTGACTTTTTGGCCAACTCTAGCATTAGAATGTTGTCCATTATTGGGCACATGTAAACTAATCACGCTTATTAAACATCTGCATAATCCCAGACAGCCCAATGAAGCTGATGTCATCTAGTGCAAGCATTACATCTAATTTTAAAAGACACATTCTGGAAGGCTATTGCACTTTGATTAAACACCACCATTTTTGGGGGAAGAAATGAATTGTAGCTAAAACGTGAATATTTTAAGGTAGCATCACCAGCTGCAGAACAGTCCCAATGTTCAGTTAAGGATAGTTCTTTGCCATTTCAGACAAACTTGATTACACATTAAAAGGAGTACTTAGCATCAGCATGTTGACATGTAAGTGACAAATTATTATGGCACAGTAATCTGAGCTTTCTAAACAACTCCCTATTAAACAGATAAATGTTGACTTGTTGTTTGGGTAAAATACTATGTTCAGTCAGCATGCTGTTTATACTAGAGAGCACACTGAAAAGACACCCTTATTCTCAGTCCAGACCAATAACCAAAAGACATTGTTGGAGTGGATTCAGTCATATTGTTCATAGTGGCCATATCCACATGAGGTGCTACTGTGCAGTAGCAATGAGCTGGGCTGTCCTTTACTACTGAAAAGTGATCTTCACCATAAAAAGGTTGAAGACCTCTGCAATAAAAGGTGCCCTTACGATGCGTAATTTGCACTTGGCAGTTATCTGCTTCCTCAGTCTTGCTAAGACCTAATTTGTTAAGGAAAAATTAAGAAATGGACACGTTCTTATGTCCATTCAACTAGATATTTTACATTCAGAGCACAGCTTGGAATAGAAGCACAACATACGAATGGTGGTATCAAATATAACAATTATTAGTTATGGTATTTGAATGCCAGAAGTCAGCAGACTGGATATATAAGTATGACATTATGCATTTGGCCCACTGGTCTGAGGCCAATTATCCCTGGTGGGCCTCAGCATTGAAACTGCTTTCAGCTAGAATGGATGTAGAGACACTACTAGGAAGTAAGTGCCTGGATCAGGAGAACTAGTCTTGGATCTGTTGGCATTGAGCCATGAGTGGAGCAGTCATTTTTCCTAGAATTCCCTAGCTAGATTTCAGGAATGAGGTAAATCTTAAATGACATGATAAGAAAGGGACCAGCTCTTGCTCCTCTCCCATTTTGCATTAGCCAGGAAGAAGCCACCTGATTATTTTTGCATACCTAAATGAAAAATGCATGTGAGGAAGGGGGCAGAGGAGAGGGGTAGATTTAGTCCCTTAACTTAGAAAAAGCTGGGAAACAGGTTGACGATTCTTAGCATCTGGTACAGTGAAAAGGCAATGGTCTTTTCTTACAGCAAAGAGAGAGTAGTGGGATCCTAGCAATGAACTATCAACCAGCTGTGAACCAGTGACGGGGGCATGACAATCTTCCACCAGGTGAAAATGACTACAAGCACTTACAGACTGGAGTCAGCATTGGACCAAAAGTTATGGAAGACTTATTTGCAGATCTAAAGGGAGTTGTGCCATATTTCGATGATGTCCTTAGAGCAGAGTACATTAAAAAACAAGCTGTTTTGGTAAGAAGAGGTATTATACTGCATTACCAATGTTGTTCTTACACTTAAGAAAGAGAAATGTGCTTTGGGAGTAACTAATGCTGGGTTCCTGGGATTCTGAGTTGATGAAAATAGAATTTATCCAGTGAATGCAAAAACGGGACCAATTCATAGACCTCCACCATTCAAGAACAAGAAGGAATTGCAATTATTGCTTGGGTTTGCTTAACTTCTACCATTCCTTCTTTAAAAAAACAAGGTCACAGTTGCAGAGCTTTTATATCATCTATCAGATAAAGATTCAACATGGAAATCAACTAAATGTTATGAGAAGGCCCTACCAGTAATGCCCAACCTTTTTGCCCTGCAGTTTGGATGAATGGAGCCAGTTTCATCTGTTGGCAGGATCTGGTCTATGTGCTTGATCCTGCATACAGAACAGGTCTGGGTGGGGCAGGCCAGGTTGTCCCAGAGCCTGATCCAGTTGTGCGGCAACCACTCAAGGCTAATTCATCTATGCAGAGCCTAGGAATTTGACAATGGAGGAACTGTAGCAGTGTTAATTGCCACTACTCCACCACCACCACATTTATGGCCCCATGAGGAACCCTGAAGGCCAAATGATCTGGCCCTGTGGGCTGAATTTAGCCCATGAGGCAGAGCTTGAGCACCACTGCTTTAAACAATGTGAAGAGTTTTCGTCTGACAGCACACTAGTTCATTATGACATGGAGAAGCACTTCTGCTTACTTGTGATGCTTTACCATACAGTACTGAAGCTGTCCTGAATTATCTGCAGCATGATGGATGTGAAATTGCAATTTCCGGTTATTCCCAAATTATTAATACAACTGAAAGGAATTATGCCCAAATTGTTAAGGAAGTTCTTACCATCATTTCTGAAGTAAAGAAATTTCATGCCTACTTATAAGTCCATAAATTCACAATTGTGATATGCACAAACTACTGCCGAGTTTATTTATCAAACATCCCAAATCATTTTACCATGTATACTTGCTGATCTTTACTCCTCAAAGGATATGACTGTGAAATTCAATAACATCCTGGAAAGTCAGTAGCCAATGTGAATGCATTGGCCAATTGTCATTATACAGCCCTAAATTTATCCTTCCTCCAGTGTCTGAACTTCTAATGCTAAAAAAATTCCTGATTTTCCTCTCCAAGCAGACAACACTGCTCCCATGATTAGCATAATATCGCTTGCCAAGAATTATGTCTGGTGGGCAAAGGTGGACACTGACATCAAGCAAACCATAAAGAAGTGTGAACCACACCAAAGTATTTGTCTTGAACCAGCTATGGGTCCAATCCACTTGTGGAAGGTGACTAGGATGCTATGGTCAAGTCCACATATAGCTTTTGGTGGTCTATTCCACACCCAGATGTCCTTAGTTGACATTGTTTCCTTCTCCAAGGCCCACTGTGGCCTAATCTCTTTGTGAGAAATCACATCATGTCCACATTGTTTCATCTATCTTCCAATACCTAAGCCAAATGGGTGAGCTAAACTATAAAGGATGCATTGAAGCAAATCATTAACAATGATTGGAGCCTATGATTAACTATTTTTTCCTACAACAACATGTGACACTATGCACAGCCACAAGTTGAAGTCTGACAGAACTACTAGTGAAACAACCAGCTGAAGACTTGTTTGGATCACCTACACCTGGTAGCCAAGCACCACGCAAAGAAAGAAATCCAATTTTCTACAGAACTAGCCACTTCACCTATATGGATTTTCAAACCAAACAATTTAATGCATGTCTGAAAACTATGCAGATTTGGCCACAGTGGGTGACTGCCCTTGAAGCAACAGGACAAGTATTATGCAAAGCCAAGACTCTAGATGACAAGATACTTAAGGGACATGATGGCCAGATGCACATCAAGTTCCAAATGATATACCATTTAGTAATCCAGAAGATATTGATACTGCCAGAAGAGTCAGTTCTTACAACCCATCAGCTGATGTCCTAGATTCACTAAATCATCCAACTGTTGAAATGATTTGAGAAGAACTGAAACAGCCTGCTACCTTTCCAAAGATGACTCCAGCCCCTGTACTAGGTCATTTGAAGCAAGTCACTGACCAGCCCAAGTACTTAAAGGACTATATTATCTGGGGAGAAGGGCGTTATGTACTGAGTGTTTGATATATGTGTTATGTATTCCTATGCAATAGGTGCCACTATTCTGCACTGTCTTTATTTCCTGCTGCTGCCTGTAGTTTTGCTTGAGAAGCCTTCAGGTAAGGCTTGTTTTGTTCACTAAAGAGGGTTGTCCTGTTGCTCCCTGATTTCACTGCAACAAACCAACTCTTGGAATAAACAAAAGATATAGCCATCCCAAATAGCCCTCAGATAAAATAACAAGGCTATACCCTAATTAAGCCACCTTATATTTCTTCCTATGTGTTTGAGACAACAACAACAGAAGACTTTGAAATTGAATCAGCTAGTACCTCAATACAATGTGGGGTGATTCCTATTGTTCTACTGGTGAGTAAAGCAGAATTACTTGATGAAAGGAGAAGTAGTTAGCCATGCTAATTTGAAGTCAGAAAGAAGGCAGCCTAAAGTTAGGATAGTACCTTTGGGTACATCCAGATGAGTGCACACATGCCTCTTGCAGCATCCAAAACTAGTTTGAGATGTTGCAAGAGGCATGCTGAGAATGAAAAAAATGTTCCTTGTGCTGCATATTTGCAGTGCAGGCTCAAAATTTGATACCTGGAAATCCAGGTATCAAAAAACCCCCACAAAAATAAAAAAAATATGGGTTGTCTAGACAATTTACAGAGATGGGTGGATAAGAATAGAATGGAATTCAATGCAGAAAAGTACATGGTGCTGTATCTAGGGAGAAGGAACCTGCAACACACCTATAGGCTGGGGAACACCCTTCTCAACAACACAGTGGCTGAAAGAGATCTTGGAGTCATTGTTGACTCCAGGATGGACATGAGCTGCCAATGTGAGGAAGCAGTCAGTAAGGCTAACTGCATGTTGTCGTGAATATAGAGATGCATCACAAGCTGGTCTAGGGAAGTGATGCACCCCCTCTATGTGGTGCTGGTCAGGTTACAGTTGGAGTACTGCATCCAATTCTGGGCACCAAACTTCAAGAGGGATGTGGCTAACCTTGAGAGGGTCCAGAGGAGGGCAACTCGCATGGTCGGGGGCAGCAGGCCAGACCCTATGAGGATAGACTAAAGGGCCTGAATCTATTCAGCCTCCATAAGAGAAGACTGAGAGGGGATCTGGATAAACTCACCAGGGGGGACCAGGCGTAGCACTTGGGATAACAAGGAATAACAGCCACAAACTGATTCAGAGCAGGTTCAAGCTAGATATCAGGAGGCATTAGTTTACAGTTAGGGCTGCCAGGCTCTGGAATGAAAGCAGGGCAGGGCACAGTCCCAGACCAAGCCCTGAGGTTACCTGGAAAGTCTGTAAATGCTATAAAAGTCTATAAACTACAGTCCTCCAAAAAGACACTCTGATTTCTGGTCAGAGCATCTCTATGGTGCTTCTGCTGCCCCAGCATGCAGGGCACACACCCTTAGTGTGCTGGGGCAAGCAGAGGAGTGGGGCAAGGATGCGGTTTGACCAGAACCTGGGTGCTGTGGCAGGTAAGTTAGGGACATGGGGGTGAGGGGGTTTATGTATGGGGGGCTGTGGGAAGTGGCAAGAGGATGTGTGGGAGGATATGAGGAGTGACACATAGGGCACATACATAGGGCTTGAGTACTTACATGGGACTATTTTATTCTGGGCGCAGGTTAGTCACGTAAGTGTTCATAAAGGTACTAAGTATAGTCAATAAGACTATACCTTTGCCCAGGCACATACCTGACCAGTTAAATGCACCAGGCTAGGCAATTCCCAAAAGTAAAGATGGAAAAGACCCCATAACTAACAAACATAACTGAGAACCTTCCCATGTTTTAGCCTACCAGTGTCATACTCACTGTGCACCCTGAGCCAGATGCAGATGTGAATCTCCTTGTGGGCCAGATACAGGCTGAGGCATGTGGCAATGACAGCAGTGATGGCTCCAACTCTAACCTGGGACATACAATTGTGGCACTGGCAGCTCTGGGCCATGTGGTACACCTCTGACTCCCACTGTGTGCCCCATGCCAGAGCTGTGGAGATGGAACAAGTGGCTGGAGGGCAACCAGGCCTGTATCAGCCCTCACCTGCCCTTCTTCCATTAATTTTCATGTTTACCACAACTCAAAGGTTCCAGATTCTGCCGAGCACCACTGAAAACTTCTTGTGGACCACAGCTACCACAGCAGAACAGACAGTGACTCCACAGGCTACACATTTGCCATCCCTATTTTAGACCAGTGGCCACATGTGGCTTATGTCTAAGGAAAGAAGATCCATATTCTAGGCCCCCTACAGCAGAGGGTATTTGAATCTATATCTCTTGCTTCTTAGCACAGTGTTCAAACCAGCAAGTATTAAGTCCTCCTCTTGAGACTGAGCCAGCATACCTTACCTTTAATTTCCATTAGATAAAATGGATGAAGAGCAGTGCTGTGGGGAATTTTCTTTCCCACTGGGGGAAAGGGCCCAGACGAGAAACAAGTGGTATCCATCTCACTAAGCCACTTACTCTATAGCTTGCTCAATTCCTCCTGGGCCCACATACTTTCCTCTCTTGGCTGCCCAAAGGGCCAGGACAACTGGCCTAGCATTTTGATGACTGTGCGGAGAAGCAGGAGATTTAGAGTCAAACTACCTCCGGGTTTCGTACCCAGGTCCCCTTGGGCAACCTTCCTAACTGATAGGTTACTAAGCTAAAACAAAGAAATATTGCCATCCTCTATTTTATTTCTGGCATGTAATGACACAGAAATGCAGGACAAATCTGTTCTGACAGAGGGTAAAATAGAATTGTAAAGTGTGCTTAAATACTAAGAATGGCACTTAGGTGGCTGGGTAACAGTCATTTAGGCACATAATGGGCAGGTCTACACATTGCCCTATGACAACATAATGACGCACTACATCGCCATTTGGTGTGCTACAGCAACATAGCTATCACATGGGTCTACAAGTGATTGCCAACCACATCGCCATGGCTGCACAGTCCCCAGGTTCAGCACACCACTACAGCAACATAATGGCAAAATTTACCCGTGTACCGCAGACATAGCTCAGTAACGACCCATAGTGGCGACATGTACATGCACCCAATGTGAAACAGAATCTAACTCAAACAATTTGGTTTGGTTGAGGTACACTTAAGATTAATTCACCCACATATCTAATGTGGTATGTTCTCTAATGTGCTCCTTCCTTGTACTGACTCAATTGCTTTAATAAACTTCTAAAATTTTATCCAGTTACTTACACTTGCAGACAACTCTCTCCAAAGAAGTTGCATACAAGTCTTCTTCACATATAGTATTTTAAAAAGTTAATAATAAAAATGAATCTGACTATGTGAACCACATCTAATGTAAAGACAGGTCATGAGGACAATAATGCTCCACCTAATCACATCAATAGGTAGACCCAAGGTATCATTCTTCTGATCTCTTATGCTGAATTGCTTCTCTAACTCAATAACATAAATTGTTATCCATTTTTCAAGAGTATATATAATTGAAAATGCATTACACCAGATAAAAAGGGGTCAAATGACTCAAAATATTTGCCATCTCTAAACTACATTAATCAATAGATTATACTTCAAAGGTAAGTAATAATGCTGCGATCAGCCTGGAGACAAATGGATATCTAAAAATAGATTAGATGATTAAAATGCCAGCTAGTATTCTGATTCTTTTTAGCAAATATTTTTATAAATTACTTAGGTTCATTCTTTTTTAAAAAGACATATTGGACCTATTCATGAAAATGATAGGAAAAACTACCTGTATTCACCTGCAATTTACCACCAATATCACAACCCCTCCAAGTTTGTGAACCCATTCTTAACACAAGCAAGAATGCACTTCATACCTATAATGCACACAAAAGATATAGTGATAATGTTTAAGGTTCAATTTATTTCCCCTCCTGCCCTCCCACAACGTATCAAAGTAGTCCCACAGATCAAAGCCTCAGATAGCCTTATTTTGTGAAGCACAAACTGAAAGCAACTATGGAAAATACCAGCCCCTCTGATCCACTAGCACAGAAATTCCAATCTTTAGACTCGCAAATACCTTTGATGACCAATAAAGTATGTCATGTGTTGTGTATGCAATATTTATTTTTTAATTATAATTTTCTCTCTTTCAAAGCCATTACAGACATATTGGACAGCATAAATGAATTATCCATTCAGTTTCAAAGTGAGTAATGGTACAGTTTATTTGGTTTTTGTACTTTAGGCTCGATCTGAGAAACAAAAATTAAAAGAATGAATTACGCTGGTAGCAATACAATTGTCTTATTTGCCCCAACCTACAAAATAACTTGTATTACTAAAGGAAAAAAATTGAGATTACTACCATTTTCTTGCATCTCACACCAGATTATTATGAGAAAGAAATCTTAAGCCTGGAGCTTAGATCAATATAGGCATTAGCACTTGCTGATGTAACGATTATGTAGCTCTGCTCTTTCAGTGACTCTTATTTGGGAAAAAAAAATCTACAAGACTTGCTTTGGATAACATCGTGATAGAATCTAGAAAAGAAAGAATGTCTATCCATACTCTGTGAGAATGTCCCAAACACAAAAATACTGGTCCAGTGTTTGAAAACATCATGTAAGAAAAGAAAAAACTACAAACAGACCCATAGATAATGCTTCCTGGGCTTCCAGATTAATTAGAATTACTATGTCATGATATAACTTTGTTCCAGCCATGCAGTTGGTCCAATAAAAGATTTCATCCTGAAAAACTCCCTGCCCTCTGACATCATTTCTAGACCATCACAGCTACAGCATCATTCTAATATTACTATATCATAACAGCATTTTTTCAAATATCTTCAAAACACTGAGATATGTCAAAAGAAATGTAAATGTGCAAAGGACATGTCTTGGAAATCATTCACTGCAAATGTGTTTGTAGACGCTTTTCAATCAGTCTTGGGGAAAGTTTTGCTTGGAGTTTTGGGGTTTTGGGGGGGTTTTTTTAACTTTGACCCAATTCCCTGAAGTCTACCTGGCTGAATAATGAATGAAAATGGCTATATTTTAGCACTCTGTGGGGAAGATTTTGTTTGATCTTGGGTTTGTTTTGGGGTTGCTTGTGCTGGGGATATTTTGGCTTTTTTAATGGTCTCAAAATTTCTATGGGTCAAGCCTTCACTTGACTAAACACCTTGCTGGTTTTCTGAATAGATGCCACAAGGACTTAGCAGACATAGGAGACTACATTATAATCTTACCTCACCTCTAAACGTGGTTTCTGGTCAAAGTAGGGACACATGGTTGCAGTTCATGCAAGCAGTTTCCACTATTATTATTTGTATTACAATAGGATCCCTAGCACATGTTCATTCAGTGCTGCAGCGGGACCTGGTCACTGAACCCAAAATCACATGTCCTGCCATACATACATGGCATGGCAGGATGCACAGTTTTGAGATCAGGGATCAGAACCCAAAGGTGCCATTACTACTTACCAGTGCAGGGTGAGTCCAGGATTATGATCCTAGGATCCCCCTTAAATGGCAAGTTGAAAGCTGGGTGTCCATGTCCAGTGTGAACCCCATGCAAAGTCAGAGCCAGGACTGACAATCAGCTGACTGTTTTTCCCAACCTTGGGCCCACACAGGACTCTGGTATTAGCTTGGTCCCTGCCCTGAAACTGCGAAGAAGTCTGGAACCAGCTTGAGTTCGTTACTGCCCTGACAAACACTCAACTTAAGATGCAATGAAAACCAGTCACAGAAATATTACATGTCTTTTGTGGAATATTTTTGTGACTGGTTGCCTGCTTGTCTGTGCCATTAATTCCTTAAACATATGGCAGGGTTACTATTTAGAGTATGATTGAATGGTTAATTGCATTTTACTTGTAATATCTGCCAGTGGCCTAAAATGGAGGTGTTCTTCCACCATGGATCAGGGAGCTACTATACAAACACAGTAAAAAGGTAAATCCTTTGGGACAGGGACCATCAAAGCAAACAATGCTTTCCACAAACTTGCCATGGGAATAGAGGGTGTTAGTCCAGTCAATCCAGCACCTCTCACTAAAATTAAAATGCAGTGTCACTATAGGTATGAAAGTGGAATTCCTACAATCTAATCATCAAATTCATGCACATACTTGATAGGTAAGCTTCCCTCTACAAAACTAGAACAGTGGCTTTAACTGAGTTGATTAACGAGGAATAATGCCATGTTTTTGGGGTGATTTCAAATGACAGACTGAGAAAGCAGAACTATGTCTTTATAATAGCATATATTGAGACAATACAATGGTACTTCCAATAACTAAAAAAGAAAGACTTACCATAAACAAGGTACACAGCCTGATCTGATTTATGCAGCAGAATACAAGACCTAATGAAAACAGAAAACAACAAATATTCATTTTTAATTTTTGGCAGTGCAAATTATTGATTGAACAAACTAAATCTATAACCTAAAGAAACAGTTCAACCAGTTTAAAATTTCCGGCTATATAAAGTCAGATTTAGTCCATTCCATAACTCCTAGAGGTAAAACCAACTTCTGTATGATTTTCCTACTCTATGAATTGAGTCATAAAAATTATGTTATTACTTCAAATGCCAGAAAAAAATATTTAAGAATGCAGTCAAAATTGTTAACAAGAAGTTGGATTTACAATTACATTTTCATGACATTGAAATAAAGGCATTGAAATAAGCCAAGAAATAAACATCCTCAGTATTTCCTTGGAAACAGATATATTGAAGAAGTAAATAAATCTGTGCATAAATTAGATAGTACAAAAGTTATAGACCATAATGGCATTTGGAGGAGATGAAAACAAACATCTTTTACTAATCAGTACCAGGAAAAAGCATGGAGAAAAGCCTTTAGTTTCTAGAACTGATGCTTTCAACATAGAGACTTTGCAACAATAATGATCTATTTCATAGTCTTTAGGGGATGATTTATACATCTAATATAATGAAAGGCGTAGTCTGTATGTCTGTGTGTCTGTCCGTAACACTTTGGCTGCATGTGCCAGGTGGGCGGGGCCAGCTGAGTTAAAATGGGAGCCCCTCTACTGGCGCTGCCTCCTTCTGCAGCCTCTGGTGCAGTGACTCCCTCCATCCTACCTCCACACATGGCAAAAAAATAACTTCATAAGTGGTGGGGCCAGATGAGAAAAGGTGGGAGCTCCACAGTTGGCCCTGTCTCTTTCTGCAGCCTCTGGTGAGGTGGCTTCCTCTGCCCCACCTCCACACCTTAGAAATCAGTAAACTGGCACAAGCTCTTTAAAAGTGATGGGGCAAGCTGTGGAAAGGCAGGAACCCTTTTGCGGGCAACACCTCCTCCCTGAAGCCTCCACTATGGCGGCTCCCTTCACCCAACCTCCATGCCCTGGGGGGCCAGTTGCTGCTTCCACCTCTTTTTCCACACACTTGAAAAACATCAAATGGGCTTTACCATCAATTAGTGGTGGGGTCAGCTGCAAAAAGTGGAAGCCCTCCACTTTTTGGAGAAACCAGCGCCACCTCTTCCTCCTGCCTCTAGCACGGCACCTCCCTCCACCCCTTTTCCACACCTGGGAAATAAATCAATTGTCAATCACAATTTAATAGCAGCAGGGCCAGCTGAGGAAAAGAGGGATGCCCTCTACTGCAGCTGCCACCTCCTCAAACCTCCAGTGCAGTGGCTCCCTCCACACACTTTTCACACACTTGTGAAATAAATAGTTTGGTATTAGCAATTCATTAATGGTGGGGCCAGCTGAGGAAAAGGGGAAGACCCTTTGCTGATGCCGCATGTTCCTTCAGCCTCCCCATGGCAGCTCCCTCTGTCCCTTTTCCCACACATAGGAAATCAATAATGTGGCAGTGCACCTTTGGATGCCTGCCACTTTAAGGGCAAAGGCAGGCAGCTACCAGGTGCCTCATGAGGGCAGCCAGTTTGGAAAACTAGGCATATAAAGGCAGCAGTTTTCTGCTGCCTGCCCAGGCAGAAACATCACCTGGCTGAGCACCATGGAACATCTAAAGGTAAGAGCAGGAGGCTCTTGGTCCTGGACATGACCTAAAATTTCACCCTGTGGTGGAAAGGTGGCCTGGTAGAGTGCCTCGTGGCATGGGAGCCCCCAGGAAATACCAGGCCAATTACCTCTCCAGTGAAAGGTGGGTAGGAGCACCTTAACCCCAGCCCCCACCATCTGGTGGGTAATTCTGAGAGCTGGGGGAGTAGTGTGGTCCAGGTATTCCCACATGTAGGTGCCTGAGCCCAGCCGGAATGCAAGGCCCAGAGACCCCAGAGCAGGTAGTGTATACAGTGTTGGGAGGCCCCACAAAGAGTAGGCCTAGAGGCATGCTAGGTAGGGCCAAAAGAAAGTAAGACAGAAGGCCAGTGCTAGGCCCAGCCCCATGAGAAGGTAGTTGCAAGCATGAGACAGACACACCAGGGTGGGGTATAGTGTAGAGTTGCCTGGTGAGAGGCTAGGGGCAGAATTAGCCCAGGGCTTGGCACAAGGCCATACCACATACAGTAGGGAACCTGGAGGAACTGAAGGATTGTGTGGCAAGGCCAGCATCTGAGTAGCAAACCCTGATGGCCCAAGAGGGGCCGCTCAAGGAGGAGAAAGGGCAGTGGACAATGGCTCAGTAAGAGGCAGTATGCCAGAGTTCCCGGTGAGAGGAGGATGGAGTGGAAGAGACCTCCTGTGAGAGGGAAGGTGGTGTGAATGAGCAGATGGGTGGAGCCCGACTTTGGACTAGGTCTGCTCTGCTCTCAGCCCAGGGAGTAATAGTAATCTAGATGCCATCTATGAGGCATGGGCTGCAGTGTAGGGAAGGTTCAGAGCCACAGATAGCACCCCCTGATATTGGGGCAGGGAATGGGCAGCCTCCCACATTAAACAATCAATTTATGGGAACAGCAAGGTTGTGGCTGGTGAGACTGGGCAGACTGCCCCACAGAGACAGGTGGGCGGACTGGCATGAGACCTGGCCCTGAGAGGTGCCCCCATCACAAATAAATTGGTATTAGCACTTTATTAGTGGTGCGGCCAGCTGAGGAAAATCAGGAGCCCCTCTTCAGTAGCTGTCACCTCCTCAAGCCTCCGGCATGGTGGCTCCCTCTGCCCCTTTTCCACACCTGGGAAATAAATCAACTGGGAATAGTAATTTACTACCAAGGGTGCCAGCTGAGGAAAAGTGGGAGCCGAGCTCCCAGCTACTGTGTGGCTAATGTGAGAGGAAAATTGGATGCCCAATGCCATCAAAAAAGTTATCACAAACTCTGCAAGTGTTTCACAATGGGACACAAATCGGTTGCTGAGAGAAAAGATCATCAAAATAAAGAGTGTCAACAATGTTGGAAACAGAGCCAGACTCAAGAACAATCTGCTAAAAAGACAATTAGATGCAAGTAGAAAAAGACATGCACGAGACAATGAATCTGAGGACTGAGCTACACGAAGAAGGCAATTGGACTTGCAACAACATCAAGAGAGCCATGCAGCTAAGTCCCAAAATAAGTCTACTGTGCAAAGACAATTAGAACCACGATGCCATCAAAGTCATGAAAATGAGTCTGTAGAAGAATGCATTACGAGAAGACAATTAGATGCCAGACAATATCAAGGACCTGGGAGCATGAATTGCAAGAGGAGGTCGCTGTGTTAAGAGAATTAAATATAGGATGTAATCAAAAAAGGTGCACAATTGAGTTCCATCAAAATGCCACTGTCAGAAGATGAGTAGATGCAGAACGCCATCAAGAAAGTTGTCCAAATGAATTTCAGGAAAAGGGCACTACACAAAGACATTTAGATGCCACACAACGTGAAGAAAGACGGACAAATGAGTTCCAAGAATATGCTGTGGTGAGAAGACAGTTGGACTCTGTTCACTCTGCAAGGACACGGCAAAGATAGTTCTAAGTAAGAAACAGTCATCTGTTAAGAGAGTCAGAAGTAAAAAGACATTACTAGGGTAAAATGGATGTTGTTTGCCAATTTTGTCATTCTTTAAACTTCCCAGCTGAGCAGCCATCAGACAGACAGCTTAAAAATTGCTGTCACAAAGGAAAAGTGAGATTGCCTGTCATGAATTTCCTTTGTTATTGAAATGGGTCATGAGCAACCCACAACATATGTTTTATGAGAACTTCCAGAGCAACATTCAGTTGTTTAATAGTTCTTTAAGTTTTGCATCTTTGGGAGCAAAAATTGTACCCATTCCTGCACAGAGCCCATATTGCTTTCATGGCCATAGACAATTCTATCACCCAATACCTCATTTACAGCCTAGAGGAGGAGATGCAAGATCCTATGGCTAGCTTTATATTTTGGATGCCAATGACCACCTGCAGGTGCAGGCTAATGCCCTCATTCCTGCTGCCATGGTAACTTGCAGCTGGGGGGTTCCTGACTAACTACTAGGGCTCTCTCCCTAGCAGTTTCAGCCCTTAAAGGGGAAGGCATCTTAGTGCCCTGCGATAATAATGTAGTGAAAAAAAATACGTAATACATGGACCATGTGATACTCCCAACAATAATTCACCATGCATGACTGAGGGAAAGTGTACCAAAGATTTTCACAAGCAATTTCAACAAGAAACAATAGCCAGTGTCAACAGATATTCTTTATAGAAAAAAAGCCAAACGCGTACAATCCAAATAGGCAAAAACACAGCAGACAGCCATTAAGTCGTTCCATACAATAAATATCTTTTGTTAAAATACAACAGTCATACCGATGCTTAAGTATGCACATCAATGAAGTCCATCAAATATATCCTAAATACATTTTCAAAGGGTATGGCTGCGCCACTATTAAAATAGTAAATAATCAATTACTACAACATGATGAGATAGCCAATTACCTTGATGCAAGATATGTGACACCATCAGAGACTATGTGGACAGTGCTGGAAAGCCATATGCATGATAGATCTCATGGAATCATTAGATTAGCAGTTGATTTGCCGTTCCAACAATCAGTATATTTTCAACCAGGACACGAATGTGAGGCCATCGATTACACAGGCATTTCAAAAGCAACTTTAAATGTTTGGTTTTCATTAAATCAGAATTGCCCCGAAGCGTGATAGTATTTATACTGTGAAATTCCATACCGTTACGTATTTCAAAAAGGTGTTTGGCGAAGAAGACAAAGAAGTGGGCACAGTTCTCCCTAGGATGTATTCAGTGAGTCCAACTGATATAGAAAGATTCTGTTTAAGACTGCTACTGTTCCACATCCATGGAGGAACCAGCTTCAAAGAAGTATGTGCCATAAACAATGTCATCTACAATACATTTAAAAAAGCAGCAAGAAGACGAAATTTGCTGGCCAATAATGAAAAATGAAGCTGCTGTCTGGAGGAAGCAGGTGGACTTCAAAGGCCCAGACAGTTGATACACATGTTTGCATTCATTTGCATATTTTGTAAGCCATCTAATGCATTTCAGCTATGGGAACAATTTAGGGATGCCATGACAGAGGACCATGGGAGACATCACAATTCTGACGTGGCAGTACAAAAGGCATTGCTGGATATACAAGAATTGTTGATGGTTCATGGACTGAATTGTACTTCTTTTGGTCTCCCTGATCCAGGGGTGATTGTTGAGTGACACCCTTTATGACATCACCAAAGAATTCACAGAGGCAGAACAATGAATTAGAAACCTCATTGCACAACAGAAATATGCCTTTGATAAAATTGTTACTGCTATAAATGGAGACAGTGCAACTCACTGTTTTTATTTGTATGGACCTGGAGGATCTGGGAAGACTTACTTATATAACACCTTAACAAGTTACATTAGAGGAATTGGACAAATTGTTCTCCCTTTTGCAACAATGAGAATAACTGTTCTTTTAAAAGGATGAAAAACAACACACAGCAGTTTCAAATTACCTATTCCAATACTTGAAACATCTACTTCACATATGAGCTCATGTTCACCTGAAGCTGCCAGACTGAAAAAGGCTAAACTAATTATAATCGACAAAGCCACTATGATGTACGCTCATGCACTTAGATGCACTGATTTATTGTTGAAAGAGATTATGCAAAATGATACACCCTTTGAAGGAAAAATGCTTTTGTTAGGTGGAGACATCAGACAAACATTACTAATCATAGTAAGATCAACAAGAACTGAGATGATTGAGGCATGCATAAAGAGTAATCATCTGTGGTCACATTTCACCAAAATCAAATTATCACAGAACATGAGAACTGAACGACAACACTGATTGAATGAATGGACTCTTAAAACTGGTAAAGGAACTATGTTGAATGATTATAGGTTGCCACCAGATCTAATAGAAATATCAGAAACCTTTATTGAAATGGAGTCCATTGTCACAGCAGTTTATGGGAAACACACCAAAGCAGATGACTTGGATTCCCTTGTGAAGAAAATGATCATACTTCCTAAAAATAAACATTCCATGGAACAGAATACTGAAATTATAACTTTGTTGCCTGGTTAAATGAAAAAATACTACAGATTCTATGATCATGGATGATTCAAAAAATCAAACTACTTATCCCATTGAATTTTTAAAAGTGCAAACACCATCAGGACAACCACCGCATGAATTGTAATTGAAAATTGGCGCTGTTGTAATGTTAATCAGAAATATGAATCCAAAAATGGGACTGTGCAATGGAACTCAACTGATAATAAGAGGATTACACCAAAATTTCCTAGATGCTGAAATAATTACAGGTACTAATATATGAGATTGCATCATCATTCCTCAGATTGATTTGGCTCCATTGGACACATAAATACCTTTCATTCTAAAAAGGAGACAATTTCCTGTCATAACAGCATTTGCAATAGCAATTAATAAATCACAAGGACAAACTTTTGACTCTGTTGGACTCTACTTACCAAAACCAGTGTTTTCCCATGGACAATTGTATGTGGCCCTAACGAGAGCCAGGAATAAAAACAACTTACGTTTCACTGGTGACAAACAAACAAGGATATTTAAACAGTGATGAGAAAACATTCACCAAAAACATAGTCTTTAAGGAGATATTTTATGATATCTGATTCCTGCCACACCATCTGGATGGTTAATCAAACTGTAAGCAACCCAAAGGAAGATTGGGTAACCAACCCCAGTGGCATATCAAGTCACAGAACAAGGAAGCAATTCATATCTTTAAGTGTTCCACCTACTTCATTTAAGTTTTATACATATTTACTTTATTTATAATACATATAAAAAGTAAAATCTACCTGTTTGTTTTTGTTTTGTGAAATTCATCCATCATTCATGATAGTCAATTTGCTAGTCCTAAATAACTGAGGACAAAATGCCCTTGTGCACATAAATGTTTGTCAAGATGAGACAGCTTATGCTAATAAAATGTTGAACAGACTATCTTAATACTAGCAGATGAGTATTTTTGGAGAGAATGCAAGTTATATAGCTTCACGTATCAATAATACCCTTGTGATAGTTTCAGAGATTTTGAATACAATAATGGATACATTCATTTTAATACAAATGTTTTTTCCTAAATTACACAAGCAGTTCAGAAATATAAACATTGATATACAAACATTAAAATTCACGTTACTTATAATCCAAATGCAATCACTTCTTGGACAAATACTTAATGGTTTACTGTCTGTACCTTGTGCATTTCATACGGCTAAGAATTAATATGAAAGTTGTCTCTCATTTAAACTTAAAGTGGGCAACATGACTAACACAGTTAGATTTTGACTAAAAGATAAAGGTTAGCACACTTGTTGAATATGCCATGGTATCTGCTGACTAAAGGTAGGCAAGTCCTTGAGAATTTTCAAGTTCCAAACACCTTGCTGAAACAGTTTCACTAGTACTATCACTCATGTATGCAGGTAAAGACACAACGGGATCTAAAGCATGATTCACACAATCACGCTTCCTGCCATGGCACATGTGCATGGCAGGAGGTGCAACTGTAGGATAATAATTTAAATCCCATCATGCCTTACTGCCAGTGCAGGGGGAGCCCAATCCCAGGCTCTTCCTGTGCTGGTAAGAAGCAAGCTCCTGTTAGAGTGACACTATTTGGATTTTGGGGAGCACTGGATTTGCAACTGCATAAAGGCTTTAATCTGTACCTCAGCAAAAGCTGCTGACCACAGGCAGAATGATGTATTAAAATAACTTTGCAAATGAGTAGGCAACCAGTTTTCTAAAAACATTGTAGTGTTAGAGCCCATTGTGTAAGAAGAACAAGAAATTGGCGCCATGGTCAGACCCAGAGGGTGGTAATTGATGGAAGTCAATCATCATGGTGCCCTGTAACCAGTGGGGTCTCCCAAGGCTCTGTCCTTGGAACCATATTGTTCAACATCTTCATTAATGATGTGGACATTGGAGTCACAAGCGGGCTGGCCAAGTTTGCCGATGACACGAAATTTTGCGGCAAAGCATTCACATCTGAAGACAGGAGGGCAATCCAGGCTGACATGGACAGGCTCAGCAAATAGGCAGATGAGAACCTGATGGTGTTTAATACTGAAAAATGCAAGGTTCTCCACCTTGGGAAGAAAAACGTGCAGCAGCCTTATAGGCTCAGCAGTGCTATGCTGGCTAGCACTATGGAAGAAAGAGACTTGGGTGTCATCATTGACCACAAGATGAACGTGAGCCTGCACTGCGATGCTGTGGCTAGTAAAGTGACCAAAACACTGGTTTGCATCCATAGATGCTTCTCAAGCAAATCCTGGGACATTATTCTCCCCTTGTACTCGGCCTTGGTGAGGCCACAGCTAGAGTATTGCATCCAGTTTTGGGCCCCACAATTCAAAAAGGATGTGGAGAAGCTTGAGAGAGTCCAGAGAATAGCCACGCACATGATCAGAGATCAGGAAACCAGACCTTGTGACGACAGGCTGAGAGCTATGAGGCTCTTTAGCCTGGAAAAATGCAGGCTCAGGGGTGATCTGATGGCTTTACTGATTTCTTTACTGTCCAAGCCTCCAAGGTCTGGAATAGCCTGTCATCGGAGGTGGTTCAAGCACCTACACTGAACACCTTCAGAAGTAAATTGGATGCTTATCTTGCTGGGATCCTATGACCCCAGCTGACTTCCTGCCCTTTGGGCAGGGGGCTGGACTCAATGATCTTCTGAGGTTCCTTCCAGCCCTAATGTCTAAAAAGGAGTCAGCAAGAAACCAGAAACATCAGCAAGTGACCAGGAGAACTCAGGTTCATGGCCTTACACATGTGCTTTTACCAAAGAGGCATGTAAATGAAGGAAATGCATAGTCATTTCCATATTAATGAAGTAAACAGAGGCGGAGCTTAAAATGGGAAGAGAAATGGGTAGAACCAAAGGAAGGGTGGAGGTGGAACAAATGTTAATGAGCATAAACCAAGGTGTATAAAAAGTAAAAAGAAATAATGTTCAGTGCAGGTCCCCGGTTTGTTGGTTTTTTGGGACCTTTGCCCAAAGATGTCTCCATTCTAAATAAAGCTGTTGTGAGCAATGTGTGCAAGTAGCATTTGCTCCCTGCTTGCTCTGGCTAATGAGTAACAGGATCCATGAGCAATTGAATCATCATCCTCATAGTCATTGGGTACCACATGGAGTTGGGGTCTAACAGCTCCCATGACTGGGAGCCCCAGACACTCCAACTGAGTGGCTCCAAGCTGCAAGGGTACCTCATGCATCCCCCAGGGCAGGGGGACTGCCCTTATGGTGATCCTCTGACCCTGGGAGTTTCCCACACCCCCTGGGTCAAGAGATCACCCTTGTGGTAACCCTCCAGCCCCATGGATTTCCCACATTCCCAGGCCAGGGTGAAATGCATTAGTGGTGATCCTCCCACCCTGGGGGTTTCATGCACCCCCAGGATGGGGAGAACACTGAAGCTGCAATCCTCCCATCCAGAGTCAGTCTTAGGCATGGGTGGTCCAGGGCACCCTGGTCACATGGGCACCAGCAGTGTGGCACAGCTCTGCCAGAAGAGGTGATGGCACAGGAGGGGGCAGGGTGGTACAGTGCAGCTCTGCTATTACTATTCAGGCAGCTAAAGGAGATGATCATTAACACCTGTGAAGTAAAAGACAATGGATCATCAGCAGTCCATTAACTTCCTTATCTATCTGAATAGTAATACATACAAGAGTTGCACAGCAGCATTGGCAGAAGTGGGGCCAGAGCCTCATTTTAATTTTCACTGGCCATGAAAACTGGAAGGAAATAAAATGTTACAAGTACCTAAGAAGAGGATATCAGGGTCATAGAACAGGAGATGAAAAATTCAGTTAATGACCACAATGAAAAGAGATGCAGACATAATCAAAAAATACTTAGAATCTGTTAATAACACCCTGTTCATTGTTGGAAAATTCTCACAGATCATGTCAATGTCACTGCTAAGCCAGCATGCAAAACATGTTGGGAGTGCAGAATTGAGAGCATTAAAGCTGCTTAGTACCAAACAGCCAAAGTCCATGATGCCCTCATCACATTGGCTACATTGAAGCAAACAACTGCTAGTATCCATCATAAAGTGCTCAACCTGGGATGATTTGCATAATTTTTTCTTTAAATAAATTTTAAATTAATTTAAGTGACTTTTGTATCATTTCCTCTTTTGCACTTTTTTAAGTAAATTATTTTTAAAAATTAGACTATAGCTTTATTTCTGAAATGGAGGCTGAGGATAGTGCCAAAATAGAACTTATTTGCCCAAGACACCATTTTCCCTAAGGCTTCAGGTGGACTGGGAGAGTGGGCAGGGGATGGGGCCAGGTGGGGTAGTGATCGGGGGGGCAACCATTGTCGGGCCTGGGTGGCAGGTGGGGGATAGGGCCAGGGAGGGCAGTCACTGGGGAAATGGACAGGGGATGAGCCCAGGTGGGGCAGTGATCCAGGGGACTTGGGAAGTGAGTGGGGGATGGGGACGGTGAGAATCCCCACATGGTCCCAGCCCCCCACCCACTTACATACATGGAGCCTGGGTCCAGCTCCCTGCAACTAGCATGCAACGTGCTTCAGCACCAGAGTGAGGGACAACCATAGAGATGCTCTGGCTGGCTACCAGAGCATCTCTGTGGAGCACCTGAGCCTCTAGTTGCTTCAGGGGCTGCTCTGCTCTGCTTTTTTCCCCTGGGGTATTTTTTTACCCCTGGATATCCAGGGGTCTAATTTTGTCCCCACACAGAAAATTTGCAGCATGTTTTCTTGTTCCCTCACATGCCTCTTGCAGCATCTCAAAGGGCTTTGAGATGCTGCCTAGGCACATGTATGCTCATCTGGACGTGCCTATAAGGATGAAATTTAACTTATCCCCATGTCACTATAGCAGATGTTCTGGTTCTGTATTGAATTCAGCACCAGAATTGCCAGTCTATTAAAAAGTTACATTAATAATAATGGCATAGAAAACAGCGTTCTGCCATCCAAGCTGGTGATGACAAGGCCCTATGACAGAAAAATGCCAGGGTGAGCAACCCATGCTTGAGAGAGAAGTACCAAAGAAAATTTTTTTAAAGAAAAAAAGAAAAAGTGAGAGGGGCACAAAGGAGATTGCACTTTATGAGTATAAAACTCTAATGCTCGATTCATATTTTTTTATTTCCCATAAATATAAAATTTATTTAAAATGTGTAATAATCTTAATCCTTCTGATAAATCCCCAGAATTTCAATATTAGTAATCACAAAACAAATGGACAGTCTCTTTTAGCTCAATATTTGAAAACAGACCATGTTACCCACTAAGTAGCTTGGTATATCTACTGTCATCTCTCATCAGGTAATGAACTGAAAAATATGCAAGTGCCAAGTTTCCTTACCCTACTATATGAGTCATGAATGTTGTTTCTGATGAGCAGTTGTCTCTGACAGGAGATATAGCCAGAAATATAAGCTGGCACTGTGGCATGAGACCCACTGCTTGCTCAGCATAAATAGTTACCATAGATTGGCCAAAAAAGACTATTTGATGCCCGCACACTAAAAGCAATAGGCACATTAGTAACAAGGTAAGGTACATAATCAAACCTCAGGCATTACCTTCTTGTTCTTTAAGCAACAAAGGGTTACAACTACTGCAGAGGCAATGAAACTGTCAATTGTTGGTCATGAAGGTCAGATACAATAGTCAAAAAAAGAAGTTGTCTGCTCTACTTAGATGTGGAAGATCACTGATTTTATTTTGTCAATTACAACAAATCTTAAGTAAAAGAATTATGTTAAAGATAGATACCTCCTTATGGAAATACAACATCCTGCTTAATTTATGACAGAATGAGCATGTGCTTGATGCTAACTATCAGTCAAAGCCAAAGCCTGTCATAAACTGTCAGGTGATAACAGTATAACAGGAGTGTTCTGAGTCAATTATCCACTTCAGCTACTCTTAGACTGTAAGTTTTTTGGAGGCAGTGACATTTTCTTCAGAGTATGTGTTTGTGTGTGTGTAGTGTAGTGTAGTGCCTTGTACAACAGGACCTTCATTCCTTCCCAGGGCCTTCCTGACCCATAGAGAGGAAGGAAACAGGATCCAAGGCTCTTGATCTGGTCATCTGCCCCAAGTGAAGCTTTTCCAGCCCAAATGTTCCCTATTCAGGAAAAGAACCCAGAGTGTAGCACTTGAGAGCTTATATAAACATGCAATGCATCTTGCCAAATGGTACTTTGCAACTGTTAACTGCAAGAAAAAAATTGTCATATGCATTCCAAAATGATATCACTGTACAGCAGGCTAGTTTTAAACAAAGATCATCCAAATCTACTAACTGGAGCACACAGTTACAGAAAGGAAAGTGATCTTGGAAGGTGGTGGAAATTAAATATCTAATAAAGAGGGATTACATAAACCTACTTTGCCCCCACCAATATAGATCACATAACTAAATGAATACCATATTCCTTCAAATGTAAGGCATACTTGAAATTAAGATGCACCCACATTTTCTTATGCAATTTAAGAAAAAAATAAAATATCAAATAAAGAGAAGGATACAATCTCTTTGGTGCACATAAAAGCTTCCCCCTCCCCACCTTTTTTACTTGAATGTAAGACAGGGCATTTTTTGGAAGAAACTTTTAATGTTAAGAGGTTTGAAAACTCATAGCGATCAGGAGAGGTCCCAGATGATCAAAAAGGGCAAACATAGTGCCCATATATCAGAAAGGGAAGAAGGGGGATCCACGTAACTACAGACCAATCAGCCTCACTTCAGTCCCTGGAAAAATCATGGAGCAGATACTCAAGGAATCCATTTTTAAGCACTTGGAGGAGAAAAAGGTGATTATAAACAGTCAGCATGGATCCACCAAGGGCAAGTCACACCTGACCAACCTCATTGCCTTCTATCATGAGGTGACTGGCTCTGCGGATTCAGGGAGACCATTGGTGTGGTGTACCTTGATTTTAGCAAGGCTTTTGATACGGTCTCCCACAACATTCTCCCAGGCAAGCTAAGGAAGTATGGACTGGATGAATGGATTGTAAGGTAAACAGAAAACTGGCTACAGCATTGGGCTCAGAGACTAGTAATCTATGGCTTAATGTCTAGTTGGTAGCCGGTATCAAGTGCGGTGCCCTAGGGGTTGGTGCTGGGGCTGGTTTTGTTCACTGTCTTCATCGACAACTTAGAATATGGCATAGAGTTCACCCTCAACAAGCCTGCAGATGACACCGAGTTGCAGGGAGTAATAGAGCTAGGATTCAGAGTGACCTAGATAAATTGGGGCATTGGGCCAAAAGAAATCTCATGAGGTTCAACAAGAACAAGTGCAAAGTCCTGCACTTAAGATGAAACAACCCCATGCACCAGTACAGGCTGGGGGCTAACTGGCTGGGCAGCAGCTCAGCAGAAAAGGATCTGGGTGTTACGGTGGACAATAAGCTGAATATGAGCCAATGGTGTGCCATTGTTACCAAGAAGGCTGACGGCACACTGGGATGTACTGATGGTGTGTTGCCAGTAGGTCAAGGAAAGTGATTATTCCCCTCTATTCAGCACTGGTGAGGCCACATCTGCAGTTCTGTGTTCTGTTTTGGGCATCCCACTACAGAAAGGATGTGGACAAACTGGACAGCATCATAGGTGGTGAAAGACTGGGACTAATGGGGCTAATCCCCCCAAATGCAGGGCAGCAGTGGCAGTGGGTAAGGCTGCAGGGCTACCCAGGTGTGGGCTCTGGGTGGTTGCTGCAGTGTGAGAGGAGTGCACACAGGCACAGGTACACAGCTAAAGCCTGCAGCAGCCCAGTAGCATGCAGAGCACTGCCCAGCACAGCAGGTAAGTCTGTCAAGGAGAAGTAGCATGGGGGGCAGATCAAGGTCCCCATGGTAAGGGAGAGAGCGGGGTAGAGGCAGGGGAAGGGGCAGGGACAGGTCATGGAACACTCTGAACCCACATGGCTCATCCAAGGGTGCACGGGGGGGGAAGGTGGACTCCTGCCACTATGTGCACCCCAGTGGAAGCCCTGGAGACATGTGCCCCACAGATCTCTGTACAGGGTGGAGGCAGGCTGCTGCTGCACACTGAACTCTGGAGCAGCACAACCTCATATGTCTGTTGCATGCGGGGTGCAGAGCCCAATGCATAGTGGCAGCCCACTTCTGCCCTGTGCACAGATCCAGAGAACATGTGCCCCCTGGGCCTCCCCAGGGTGCACACAGAAGTGGGAGTCCCCACTCCCCCACACCCCTGGATAAGACGCCAAGCCTCCAAGCATCCCATGACCCACCCAGGCCCCAAGGCGCCATTCACCCCAGCTCTGCCTCTGCCATGCTCCTTCCCTCACTGTAGGGGCCTCGATCTGCCCACCCATGTCATTTCCCCAAGACAGACTTACCTGCTGGGCGGGTGGGTGCAATGATACACAAGCGTATGCACATGCTCATCCCCCTCCCCCCTGAAATATTTTCTCCCTCTGCCTATGGAGAGAGTCCAGAAGAGGGCAACAAAAATGGTGAGGGGGCTGGGGGAACTTCAAAACAGGGTGAAGCCAGACTGTTCTCAGTGGTGGCAGATGACAAAACAAGGAGCAACAGCCTCAAGTTGCAGCAAGAGAAGTTTAGGTTAGATATTACGAAGAATTTTCTCACTAGGAGCGTAGTAAAACACTGGAACAGGTTACCCAGAGAGGTGGTAGAAGTTCCATCCTTGGATGTTTTCAAACCCAAGGTAGACAAAGCTTTGGTCGGGAAGAGCTATCTACATTAAGTGGTAGAACATTTGTTTAGCAAAACTACTGTAAAAATAAATGGGCACTTTAAATGAATGCTGGGCAGTGCATGGGGCAGCAATGACTTATAGTTGACACTGGTGCAATCATGTGGCTGCATTATCAGTCATTTTTTTCCACATCACCCCTTATTGGACACCCAGGGCAGGTGTCCAAGTCACTCTACCCTAGTTATGCCACTGCTTCTGACACTGGTAAATTCATAGATTGCAAGGTTGGAAGGGACCTTAGAAGATCATCAGGTCCAGCCCCCTGCACTAGGCAGGAAAGACAATTGGGGTCAGGTGACCCCAGCAAAGTGACTTTCCAGTCTCTTCTTGAAGATTTCCAGGGTAGGTGATTGCACCACTTCTGAACGGAGCCTATTCCCCAGTCTGAACGCCCTGGCTATGAAGTTTTTCCTAATGCTGAGCCTGAAATGGTCTTCTGGAAGTTTATGGCCATTACTCCTGGTTATCCCTAAGGGACCCTGGTGAACAGATGTTCACCAAGCCTTTGATATATGCCCCTGATGTAGTGGTAAGCCACTATCAAGTCCCCTCTCAGCCTTCTCTTTTTCAGGCTGAAGGGTCCCAGGTCCATCAGCCTTTCCTCATGTGGCTTGCTGTGCAAGTCTCTGATCATACAGGTAGCACTTCTCAGGATTCTCGTTACCACATCTTTGTTAAAGTGAGACACCCAGTACTGGATGCAGTACTCCAGCTGTGGCCTCACCAATGCCAAGCAGAGTCAAAGAATCACTTCCCTAGTTTTGCTGGAGATGAATCGATTGATGCATACCAGGGTATTATTTGTCCTGTTGGCTACAGCATCACACCGCCAGCTCATATTCATACTGTAGTCTACCCCCAGGTCCCTTTCATTCATGGTGCTGGTCAGTTTGGTGTTGCTAAGCCTGTGGATGTGTAGGGGGAGAGTTATCCCCAAATGGACCACTTTACATTTCTTGATGTTGAACTTCATTTGATTCCAACCTGCCCAACTTGCTAGCCTGTTTAGCTCCGCCTGTATCTGCAGCCTATCTTCAAGCGTGACCATGCTTCCCCATAACTTGGGTCATCCATGAATTTGGCCAGTGAGCTCTTCATCCCTTCATCCAAATCATTGATAAAGATGTTGAAAAGCACTGGACCAAGCACCAACCCCTGAGGGACATCACTAGCCAATTCTCGCCAAGATGACACAGATCTGTTCATTAGAACTCTCTGGGTCCTACCCCAAAGCAAGCTTCCTAGCCACCTAACTGTCCACAGTCCTCCAATTTACTCACAAGAACATCATGGAATACAAAATCAAAGGACTTTTGGAAGTCAAGGTATGCAATGTTAACTTCCTCTCCTTTATGCAGGTGACGAGCTACCTGATCGTAAAAGGAGATAAGGTTGGTAAGACAAGACCTGCCAGTGACAAAGCCAAGCTAGCTGTCATTCAGAATACTACTGTGATGGCTGTACATGTTGTAGGTCTTGCTACCACTGCCCTGAGCTCGTCTGCCCATAGGTGGCGACAGGGTGGACCTCGGCTTTGGATCACCTGGTCTGCCAGGAAGTTAAGTTAACATAAGACATGTTTTCTCACCTCCTATGCCTTTGATGAAATATATTCCCAGGAGGCACTGCCCACAGTGACCCTGCCTGATCTTGATCCCTGTTTCTTCTGTTGAGCTTCAAACCTCTCCTTTACCCCAGCCTAGCCTCTCCAGATAGTACTCACGAAATCCTTCAGCAGCCAGGTCGCAGTGCTGCCTGTTGTGGTATTGTTTGGCCCTTTATCGCCAGGGTGACCATTGGTTTTGATTAGGTACACCCATCCAGGACTGGTCTTGGCCTGTGCTCAAATATCAAAAAGAAAAGGAAAAAAACCCAAGGAAAACCCTGGCTGCTCTCAACCTCCTTGTTAGCCTCAGTCTATGTCCCCTTTTACCTGGGATCAGGTTCTCAAAATCTCAGTCGCAATGATCAAGAAATCACTTAGTCCAGTCTTTGTTATGCACTGGCCTACCCTGCATCCCTATGAACATTCACAGTCTCTCCTTGGGGTCTCCCCACGTGCAGGAAGGCTCTACCTGTAACTGCAGTTTCCCTCAGGCCCCTACTCTGGATCTTCTGTTGAAACTCCCCTCTGGAGATCACAGGACTTGTGGATTCCCTCTCTCTGGATCCTCAGCTGTGGTTCTACTCTGGAGATTATCACCAGCTGCGTGTGTGCAGGCCTTTGCCTGCCTTCCCTCAAGGTCACTCCCACAACCTTCCTCCGACAAGTTCTGCAGCCCTTGCCTGCTGAGAGACTCAGCCGCTCCTCTCTCCCTACAGCCTGCAGGGAACTGACCCGTCTCTGCCCCTCTCCACAGCCAGAAATACCTTTGGGCAGCCTCCCTCCTCCAATCCTGAGTGAGCTGCTGCTCCGGAAGTGTGGTGGGTACTTTCCTTCCATTCCAGTCTCCAGCTGCAGCCCTGCTGGCCTTCCATGCTGTGGGTTTTGCTTGTTTTTACTCTCTCCATCTGTTGCTGCATCCTGCTTTCCTTCTCCTGACCTCCCCTGCCCAGCACATAAGACTCCTCGGGGCTTCTGTTCCCTTCCTCTCATTCCTTCACGCCTACCTTCTGCAAGCCTAGCACATATAGGCTCCTTGATGAATTTTTCCAGGATAGAAGTTAGGCTGAGTGGCCTATAGTTATCCAGGTTGTTCCTCTTCCCTTTCTTGAAGATGGACACAACATTGGCCCTCTTCCAGTCCTTAGGGACCTCTCCAGAGTGCCACAAGTTTTGGAAAAGTTTCCCCAGCAGTCGCTCTGAAGTTGTTTCTTCTTTTAATTAAATTCAAGAGGTAAGTACCAATGTTAAGGTAGCAAGGTTAATAAAACAATGGAGACAATAGTTGGAGCAGTTGTTTTGTTGTCTTGTCACTGTATCAGAAAACTAAAAGAAAACTAGATACTTAAAATTTACTAATAGTGAGAAGATATTGATTTTTGTTCTTCCAGATTACATTAAAATATTAGGAAAGATAAGCTTTAAAATTTTCTGGAAATTTGAATTAGCAAAAGGAAAGCAATTATGCCCCCCTTGAAGGTTCAGTGATAGTTTGAAAAAAGCCTCTTCCCTACCTATGCTGCTAATCAAATGGTCAGAAATCTATTTAGTAATTCCTGACAATATATAAACAAATTCATACTGCTAGGGTTTCTCCCTACAAAATCACAAACTGGAGTTTACTTTTCTTTTAAATGCTATATCAACCTTATCATGAAACAAATTTGTTACAGATGGGGTCATTAACTGTCTGTCCTGAGAGCAAATTCCTTATTGGAGCTATAAACCAAGGATCATCAAATCTGGCTTGTGTGTATATGTTTAACATGTGAGACAAACATGATTAAGGATTTACATGAATTATAAAAAAAAATTTAAAGCCAATTGTCCATTCTTTTTGCCCACTTACAATCTCTTATTTGAACATTTGTTGCCTAGAGGCAAATAATTTTGGAGGTTATATCTTTTATTGGACCAACGATATAGGTGGGATAATGTTAGACAAGCTTTCAGATGCAAGGCTTCTCGAAGCTCTCTAACATTAACCCAGCTATACTATTGCAGCAATAAAAAGTATCACCCCAAAATTCCTTGCTTCCTGCATTATTCCTGAACCAGCATAGCTACTACATTACTTATTCCCTAGGAAATATGTATAATCAAATTACACACACACACACACACACACACACACACACACACTTACATATTAGCTTTGTCCACAATAAGCTCTATCTATGCATAATTCAAGTTAACTATTATGAAAGTGTAACTGATCCCTCCTGTATAACAGATGTGACTGGGTTCTGTAATTAACCTAAATTAAATTAATCAAAATCAGGTATCTCTATTTAGGCTTATATGGTTAGTGGTTTAACATACTGTCTCAATATTATGCATTTTACATAAAGAGATCAGTAATAGATGGCCCTTGCATTACGGGAAGTAAACATGAGCAATTTATTTCTTTACTTTTCTAAAGTTACTAGTTATAAAAAAGGAAATTGGCAGTGAAGATTTCATTGATGCTTGGAATTAATATCACAGATAATTCAAAATCATGCTGACCTTTATTTGGTGAGCCATTATTTATATCCCCAAAGGGTCAAGTGCTACCCTTCTTAAATTATTTTGCTAGGAAGAACATTAATTTGGTTTAAAGCCTGTCAGCATCTTCACTGCACTAATATTTAAAGAGATACATTTTGGATGTACTTTATAAATATTCCAGATCTTATACAAATTAAATATACTGAACAGATCCATATCTGTAGCACAACTCCAGCTATCAGAAAATAGTAAGATAAATATGAGCCAGTCAAAATGAAAAGTCCTTCATTATTCATTTTACCAGCCTTTCATAAATTAGTCACATATACAGAAATGGGTCAGGAGTTTTTTATTACTAATTCTTTTATAAATTCATCTGTTTAGTTCTAATAAAATTAAGAAGGGTTCTCAGAATAACAATAATAAAGTTATTGTTAAACATATTAAACTTTAATGTTAGGTTTCCTGTACCAGTGGACCATTTCAGTTCTTTTACATAACATTCCTAGCCTATCTGAAAGTACACCACAAACATGCCATCTATCAGTAATTCAAAAGAAAAGGCTCACCTTTTATGCACTCAAATTCTTTTGGGGTTACAGAATGAATTCTGTTTTCTTCTGAACAGCATATTCTCTTGATTTTAAAAAAGAAAAATCCAGGAACAAACGCTGCTGCTTCAAATATACCCAGTTTGGAATCAAGCCCTTGATTTTTGATGGGACATACAAAGTTTATTGACTACTTATATTTATGCCTGTGTGTTAAACTGGCATTCTTCAAACTAATGGTATACTAGGCCAGTTTAACTACAGCTAAGTGCAAAGAGTAAAGTGAATCCAATGGGCATTGTGCACGCTGCTACCTAGTGCCATTTCTCTCTCCTTCCACTGTGACAGAATGGATACATTCACACCACATGTCTCTTTATACTAAATCAAAGCCTGTTGTTAGTGACGTGTCAAAAATGCATTTGAACAGTTTGAGGGAGAGGGAGAATGACATGGCCACAGGCTATTATGGCTGCAAATGAGACTGTATATTGCAAAAGGCACTTAGGAAACCAAGCACAAAGTATGACAATGTATATGTTAGATATGTATTGTATGTTACATAACAGAAATGTCTTTAGGCATTCTGCACAACAGCAGAAATTGGCAGTAGAGGATAACCTGAATCATAAAGTAAGGCATCTGACAGAGCATAAAGTGAAAGTTCATAGATTTCATAGACATCAGGGCTCGAAGGAACCTTGTAAGATCATTGGATCCAGCCTCCTGCCCAAGGGGCAGGAAGTCAGCTAGGGTCAAAGGATCCCACCAAGATAAATATCCATGTTTCTTGAAAGTGTCCAGAGTAGGTATATGCAAGTTTCTGACTTACCTCAACAAATGTTAAATTTAATGTACACAAGGATTTAACAGATTTATTTTTATTTTCATAGGCATTTTTAAAGAGGCATAACCTATTGCAGGCTTGTCCAACATATGGCTTGGTGGGCCGCATGGCAGCCCACAGGCCATTTTATCTGGCCCATGGCAGCACCACTGCCACAAAGCACGGAGCCACTGTGGAACAGCATTGCAAGTAGATATTACTTCCTGCTTAGACTTTTATGTGATCAAGGTGCAATTCAGAGAATAATGCTATGAAGGACTCCCACACACAATCTCATGCTCCAGCCTTGCCATTAAATATGAACAAAGCACCATCACTAGGGCATTTGCAGAGAGCTATCCTGGTTGTTCAGGTTCTCCTTCTCCCTCTGAATAAAAATGGGGAGATCTGCAAACATGTACATGTACCTTTGGCAAATAGCCCAGTAAAGGTTATTATTTTCATGTTGGAATAAGAAAACAGAGTCATAATAAAAATGTTACAGACGGGTAACACATCATGATCAAGTTAGCTAAGTTAGCTGGTATTATCTACCCACAATCCAATCCCCAGTTTCAATTTATTAATTTCACTCTAGTCATACTGTTATTGCTTATTACTGGATAGTTTCAAAATATTCCAGTCAAACTCAATTTAAATACAGATTTAAAAACCAAAGTCCCTTAACATGAAAATGTAAATGCCTCTTTATGATGCTAGTCATCTTCCTAAATTAAAATTAAGCTAATCAGATTTTTGTGTGTTTATTTTTTCCTAGCCTGAAGTATATTCATTTTACATTAATGATGGACAAACAGGATTGGGGAAAACTAAGGTGTGTGAAAATCCCGCACACTTTTAGTTCGAAAAAAATTAGCCAAATAAAAATCCTTTTCACTGTGCTGTGCTTCTTGCTGAAACCCAGGTCTCACTTAATCTCTTCTAGACCACTGCCTTCGTCAAAATTGTTTCTCATGTTTTCACATAACTGGGCAATGTAGTATGAGAGGCCTCTGCCCAACAATGGGTAGGTTTTCCAATGCTCCCAATCCTTGTAATTTTATCAAGAATCTCGTAATATCTGGGATTTTTTCTAAACTCCTAAAATCATAATCATAGTATCATAGTATCATCATAGTGCCTAGGGTCAGAAGGGGCCTAAAGCAGGCCATCTAGTCTGACCCCCTGCCAATGGCAGGAATGAGTGCCAGGGTCACAGGACCCCAGCCAAGTACCTATC
>JAGPOW010003182.1:33183735-33201814 GCA_030014935.1 Caiman crocodilus
TGCCCACCCCTGTAACCTGTCTAGGTCCAACTGCAGCCTAGTCCTCCCTTCTAGCATGCCCACATCCTTCCCACCCCCTTCTTAGTGTCATCAGCAAATTTGAATAGGGTGTTTTTTACCCCCTCATCCAAGTCACTGATGAAGATGTTGAACAGTGCGGGTCCGAGGACTGAACCCTGGGGGACCCCACTGCCCACATCCAGGTCGAAAATGACTTGTCCACCACCACTCTCTGAGTGCGACCCTCCAGCCAGTTAGCAACCCATTTGACTGTGTAGATGTCGACGCCAGTCCCCTAGTTTTTTAATGAGAATGGGATGAGAGACAGTGTAAAAGGTCTTTCTGAAGTCCAGAAAGACTACGTCCACTGCTACCCCTGCGTCTAAGGATTTTGTGACCTGGTCATAGAAGGCCACCAGTTGGTCTGACAGGACCTGCCTCTAATGAACCCATGTTCATTGCCCCTAAGCATAACCTCCCCTGCTGGCCCCTCATGACATGTTCCAGGATAATTCCTTCAAAAAGCTTACCCAGGGCCAGAGGGGGCACATGTAGACACATACAGTTGGTCCAATAAAAGAAAGCATCTTAAGAAATCCTTGCCTCTTGTATAATTTCTGGACCATCAGAGCTACAATAATCACTCTTGCTCTAACTTGTGCCCCATTGTCAGACACAATGGCATCTAAAAGTAGTTTTTGTAAAACGTGAATTATGATGCATGATATCACTAATGCAGCTGGACCAACTTCTGTCCAGCATTCAGTGACAGAATCAATAACAATGAAGAATATCTAGCCTTGGAATGAGCCAGCAAAATCCATATCCATGACCAAGAAGATGGCATAGAGTGCACCCTCTGCTAGTTGGAGGAAGATACCAATGTGGTATGTGGGGGAGTGGTAGATACACTGGAGGGTAGGGCTAGGATTCTGAGACCTAGACAAATTGGGGCATTGGGCCAAAAGACATCTCATGAGGTTCAACAAGAACAAGTGCAAAGTCCTGCACTTAGGACGGAACAATCCCATGCACCAGTACAGGCTGGGGGATGACTGGCTTGGCAGCAGCTCAGCATAAAAGGACCTAGGGTTTACAGTGGAGAATAAGCTGAATATGAGTCAGCATTATGCCCATGTTGCCAAGAAGACTAGCAGCATACTGGGCTGCTTTTGTAGGTATGTTGACAGTAAGTCAAGGGAAGTGATTATTCCCCTCTATTCAGCACTGGTGTGGTCAGATCTGGAATACTGTGTTCGATTTTGGGATCCCTGCTATAGAAAGTATGTGAACAAATTGGAGAGGGTCTAGTGGAGGCCTACAAAAATGGTGAAGGGGCTGAGGAACATGACTTATGAGGAAAGACTGAGGGAACTAAGCTTATTTAGTATAGCGAGGAGGAGACTGAGGAGACTTAACAGCAGGTCCTCCTAGTCGTCAACAACGTGAAGAGGGGTTTGAAAGAGGATGGAGCTAGATTTTTTTCAGTGGTGGCAGATGACAGAACAAGGAGCAATGGTCGGCATGTATTACATATGTGACTCTCAAGACAGCTACAGCAGCTTCCCAAAGATGAAAAATGTATTTTCTTGTGAGCTTTGGAGAATTCCTTTTGGATTGTAATTTGTGAGTCTCATTTGGTGCAATTTTTGTAGGCAATGCTTGGATCGCCGTTGAATAGAGACAAGAAGCCTCATTAGAAAGTGCTTCTTTTTGACACTGACAAATATTATACGCTGATTTTCTAGGAGTCTGTTATACAACTTTGTTTTGAGCCCCACACCCAAGTCAATCCCTCAGCTGAGACTTAGCACCAGTACCACAATTACAGTTCTTGGACAGAAAACACAACTTAGGTATGCTGCAGTCCCTTTGCCTAGGAACTGATTGCTCCTGTTGAAATGGAACAGTCTCACTGTTTCAGCTGGACTTTGCATGAAATTAATTTTTTTGTAATGTGAGGATTTCATGGCAGGATTTAACATTAAGTTTGGCTAGAGACATAAGTGAGTGAACAACATCAAAAGCCTGTGAACCAATGACAGTTCATAGTACAGCACATTTCTAATTAACTTTTAACTCTGGTGAATGATTTGGTGATCTGTTGGTATCTGAATAGCAGACAAGCTGGCCAGCACAGCAGTCCCAGAATGGCAGCCCAGCCGCACAAACCTCTGCTGTGCAACCTGAGGTCTTCATGTTGAACAACTTTTCACTAGGGTACCCCCCTGGGGAAGACCAAGACCAATGGATACAAACTCCTGGAAGGCCACTTCAGGCTTAATACAAGGAAAACTCTTTCACAGTGAGGGTGTCCATAAACTCCACCCAGAAGTGGTGGAGTCACTTACCCTGGAGGTTTTCAAGAGGAGAACTGGACAGTCACATTGCTGGGGTTACCAAACCCTACTTGTCTTCCTGCCTAGAACTGGGGGGCTGGGCCCAATGATCTGCAAGGTCCCTTCCAGTCCCTAACAATCTATGAATCTATGTTGGAAAAAAGCTGCACTGAACACACTGTGGAATAGACATCCCTAGTCTGGGCTTCCTAGGCAGTACAGGGGCCTCTTTGGCCTGCAGCCCTCGGCCAGTTCAAGAGGTCTACGGACTGACTAGGGGAGAGACACTTCTGGATCTGGTTCTGGCCAAAGGGGATGATCTGGTGAATGATTTGAGGGTCAAGGGGAAACTTGGTGACAGTTACCATAAACTGATCACTTTCTCTGTCCAACGCAGGGCAGGAAAATGTCTCAGTAAAACAAAGATCTCAACTTTGGGAAGACCAACTTTTAAAAACTCAGGAGACTGGTCAACCAGGCACTAAGAGACCATGGCCCTTTAGAAAGGGGAGCCCATGGGAAATGATTGTTTCTTAAAAGCATAATCCTCAAAGCACAAGAAAAGTCCATTTGCATCCTGAAGGAAGTGTAGTCAGATATCTGGGATGCCTCCTTGGCTCAATAGGGAACTTTTGGACTCGTGAAGCTAAAAAGAGAAGCCTACACCATTTTTCAGATGGAAAATGGGAGTCATCATCGAGGACCACGCAGCACTAGCATGCACCTGTAGAGAGCAGGCCAAAAAAGCCAAGGCAGACACCAAACTCAGGTTAGCCATGGGAATCAAAGACAACAAAAAGTCTTTCTTCAGATACATGGGACGTCAGAGGAAGAATAAAAACAACATTGAAACCCTGGTAATTCAAATGGGGCAACTGATGACTGACACTCAGGAAAAAGCCGATTTCTTAAACGATTACTTTGTTTCAGTCTTCCACCCATACAAAGGGGTCACCTTGTCACGTAGGATGCAAAGCATCCAGGGGGTGGAATATGGGCCCACAATTGATGTAGATCAAGTGAGGGAACACCTCGAAAGTCTTGAGTTCCTGGATAATGACCCATGCTTTCGTGCAGGGGACTTGCTTGGGTGGGATGGGCTACACCTGTGTCCTAAAGGCAAGCGAGTCTTCTCTTTCAGGTTGGCTGATCTCATGCAACAAGCTTTAAACTAGCTTCACTGAGGGATGGGGCCACAGGAAGACTTGAGGACACCTCCTGACCAAGAAGGTGACATACGCAAGGAGTAACCAGGTACGTAACAGAAGTTCAGAAAGTCTTGAAAATCAGAGGGTGACACACGCAGCAATCCAAGGCCTTAAATGCCTCTATACAGATGCTCATAGTATGGGGAATAAGCAGGAGGAACTAGCCCTCTGAATAGCCTGTTCAAACCCAGACATAGTAGGGCTCACAGAAACCTGGTGGGATTCATCCCATGACTGGGCAGTTAACATGAGGGGCTATAGGCTTTACAGACAAGATAGAACAGGAAGAAAAGGTGAGGGTGTGGAACTCTACGTCAAAGAGCAATACACATCTTCTACCAGCAGGATGGGGTCAGAGGAGGGGCAGGCTGAAGTGCTCTGGGTCAGTATACAGCAGGGGTTAAGGGGAAAGAGACTTAACTGTGGGGGTCTACTACAGACCTCCCAACCAAAGGGAAAAGCTGGACCGCGAATTCTCGGGTCAGGTTGCAGAGAAACTTAAGGCAAGGGATGTATTTGACATGGGTGATCTAAATTACCCAGACATCTGCTGAGAGGAGCAGTCAGCAAGGTTGGACTGCTCACGGAGGTTCCTGACTGAGATACAGGGCCTCCATTTAATCCAGGAGGTGCACAGTCCTACCAGGGGGAATACCAGGGGATCCTGGTCCTGGCCACAGGCGACTACCTGGTAAGAGGGCTCCAGGTCCTCAACAACCTGGGCAATAGCAATCATCACTTGCTGGAATCACCATCCAGTGCAGGGTGCCAAGGGCTTGCAGCAAGGCAGTAGCCCTAAACTTTAAAAGGGCCAACTATAATGAGTTGAAGGGATTAGTGAGAGAGGTGCTGGGGTCCTCGAGAGTATGGGACCTCATTGCCCAAGATGAGTGGTAGTTCCTTAAGGAGACAATACTCAGAGCCCAAGGGGTGACAATCCCAACAACAAGCAGGGGGGGCAAAAGTTCCCAAAAGCCCCCCTGGCTCACCAAGGGCATTTGTGAATGCCTGACTGCCAAAAAGGAGGTGTACATCCAGTGGAAAGGAGGGGCTATCACCAAAGAGGAGTATACCTCCACCGTTTGGATCTGTAGGGGAACTGTTAGAAAAGCTAAGGCAGATACAGAGCTAGGGCTACCGTCAAGGATCAAAGATAATAAAAAGTCCTTTTTTAAATATATAGGGAGAATGAAGAAGGCACTGGGTAATCTGGGTCCCCTGCAGGATATGCTTGGCAATCTGGTGGTTGTACCAGAGGAGAAAGCAGACCTCTTTAACAAATTCTTCACCTCCATTTTCTTGTGCACAGACCAGGACTCCCCAACCAAGATTCCAGACGGACTCAGGAGAAATGCTGCCAGGCCTAAGGTTGGGGAGAATCAGGTTAGAGTGCTTCTAGAGGGGCTGAATATGTTCAAATCAGCAGGTCCAGATGCTCTCCACCTCAGGGAGTTGAGGGAATCGACAGGGGGTATTGTGGGGTCCCTGGCATGGCTTTACAAGCACTCATGGTGCTCTGGCCAGGTGCCAGATGACTGGAAGAAAGCCAACATGGTCCCCATCTTCAAAAAAGGGAAGAGGGAGGACCCAAGCAACTATAGGCCCACTAGTCTTATTTCAATCCTGGGGAAATTCTTTGAGAAGATCATTAATGAGCACATCTGTGATGGGCCAGCAACAGGGATGATGCTCAAGAGCAACCAGCACAGTTTCATTAGGGGCAGGTCTTGTCAGACCAATCTGATTGCCTTCTACGATTAGATCACAAAAGCATTGGATGCAGGTGTCATGGTGGATGTAGTCTTCCTGGACTTCAGCAAGGCCTTCAACACTGTCTCTTACCTCATTCTCATCAAAAAACTAGGTGACTGAGGTATTGATGTCTACACAGTTAGATGGATTGTAAATTGGCTGAAGGGCCATACTCAGAGGGTAGTGGTGGACGGGTCTTTTTCAACCTGGAGGGAAGTGGGCAGTGGAGATCCCCCAGGGCTCGGTCCTTGGGCCCGCATTACACAATTTATTTATTAGTGACTTGGACGATGGGGTAAAAAGCAGCCTGTTTAAATTTGCTGATGATACCAAGATTTGGGGTGAGGTGGGCACGCTAGTAGGGAAGGACAGATTACAGCAGGAACTGGACAGGTTACAGGAGTGGGCTAACGAAAATAGGATGAATTTCAATACTGACAGGTGTAGAGTGCTGCACTTGGGCAGTAGGAACCAGCAGCACACTTATAAGCTGGGAAACTCCCTTCTCAAGAGCACGGTGACAGAAAGAGATCTCAAAGTCATTATTGACTCCAAGATGAACATGGGCCGACAATGCAAGGTCACAATCAGTAGGGTTAACTGTACCTTGTCGTGCATCCACAGATGCATCTCAAGCAGGTTCAAGGAGCTAATCCTTCTCCTCTATGCAATATTGGTCAGGCCGCAGCTGGAGTACTGTGTTCAGTTCTGGGTGCTGCACTTCAGGAGCGATGTGGACAGCATTGAGAGGCTCCAGAGGAGGACCACCCGCATAATCCAGGGACAGCAGGGCAGACCCTACAAAGAGAGGCTATGGCACCTTAACCTGTTCAGCCTTCACAAGAGAAGGCTGAGGGGGGACCTGGTGGCCATCTATAAACCCTCTAGGGGAGACCAGCAGGGTTTGGGAGAGACCCTGTTCCCCCTAGCGCCCCCTTCCCCCCCCCCCCCGGGTAACAAGGAATAATAGCCACAAAATGCCAGAGAGTAGGTTTAGACTAAACATCCGAAGGCACTACTTCACAGTCAGGGCAGCTAGGATCTGGAACCAACTTCCAAGGGAACTGGTGCTGACTCCTACCCTATGAATCTTTAAAAGGAGGATTGACGTCTACCTGACTGGGGTCATTTGAGCCCGGTTTTTTTCTCTTGCCCAGGGCAGGGGGTCAAACTTGATGATCTACAAGGTCTCTTCTGACCCTACTTTTATGAATCTATGACATCCACAAGTCCACAGATCTGGATGACATGAACCCAAGAGTTCTGAAGGAACTGGTGGACATAATAGCTCACCTTAGGGTGAGGATATTTGAGAACTCGTGGCACTTGGGAGAGGTACCGGAGGATTGGAAAAGAGCCAATTTGGTCCCAATCTTCAAGAAAGGAAGGAAGGAAGACTCAGGGAATTACTGACCAATCAATCCAATCCTTCCTTGGAAAGATCCTGATGAAAATTATCAACGGTTGCATCAGCAGCAAGCTAATGGAAGGCAACTTTCTGAGTGCCAGCCAACATGGCTTTGTTGCTGGAAGGTTTTGCTTGACCAGCCTTGTCTCCTTCTATGATCAGGTGATGCATTGCCTGGACAAGGGAGACGAGGTTGACTTCATGTATCTGGATTTCAAGAAGGCCTTTGACTTGGTCTCCCATGATGTCCTCATGGCTAAGCTGGAAAACTGTGGCCTCAACAATCTCAAAGTCCAATGTCTAGGGAACTGGCTCTGGGGTTGGACACAAAGGGAGAAAACCAACATGGTGCGAGGTGACTAGTTGTGTCTCTCAGGGCTCTGTACTCAGACAAGTACTCTTCAACATTTACATTAACGATCTGGATACTGGCACCAGATGCAGACTGGCAAAGTTTGTAGATAACACTAACCTATGGGGGAAGGCAGTCACACTGGAGAACAGGTTGGGGATACAGGCTGACCTGGATAGGCTCACAAGGTGGGTGGACCAAAACTTGATGGCGTTTAATGCAGAGAAGTACAGGGTGCTCCACCTTAGGTGGAAAAACCAGAATCATACTTATAGACTCGGCAGTGCTATACCTGCTAGCACCAGGACCAAAATAGACTTGGGGGTCTTGATTGACAAGAATGCTATGGTGAGCAAAGCAAACCAAACTCTGGCACGCATCCACCAATGGATCTCAAGCAAAACCAGGGACATCATCCTCCCACTGTACTCAACCTACTTAGTGAGGTCACAGCTGGAGTACTGTGCCCAGTTTTGGGCCCTCCATTTCAGGAAGAATGTGAAGAAGTTTGAGAGAGTCCAGAGGAGAGCCACCCACTAGATCAAAGGCCAAGATGGCAAGCCTTATGAGGAGAGGCTGAGGGACATGGGACTTTTCAGGCTGGAGAACAGAAGGCTCAGAGGACACTTGGTGGCAACCTATAAGTACATAAGCAGGATGCACCAGAATCTGGGAGGACAGTTGTTCACCAGACCTCCCCAAAGGATAACAAGGTCTAATGGCCACAAACTTCTGGACGGCTGATTTAGACTGGACAAAAGGAAAACTTCTTTATGGTCTGAGTACCCAGGGTTGGGAACAGACTCTCTCCAGAGGCAGTGCAAGCACCTACTCAGAACTCATTCAAATGGCATTTGGATACTTATCTTGAGGTCATTTGACCCCAGCAGACTTCCTGCCTATGGTGGAGGGCTGGACTTGATGATTTTGTGCAGTCCCTTCCAGCCCCTAATGTCCATGAATCTCCTAGTTCCAGCTCCATGATTGCGAGACCAGTGCTGGGAGATCCTTCTCTCCCAACCCAAGTTCCACAGTCATGGGACCCAGGCTGGGAGATCTTATGGAAGATAAGGATCTCCCAGCCTACGCTTCCCAACCGTAGAGTAGAGGCTGGGAGCTCTGTGCTGGCAAGGGCTGCTGGGTGGGGAACAGGCCCTTCACCCCCCACCCCACCAGTGCAGTCAGGGAGCAGGGACTGGCAACTGTCTCAGTCAGGGGCAGGTTCCAGCCCTATGCCCCAGTTGGCTGATCGAGGCCTGCGGCTTGGAAATTCTTGTAGGTGTGGGGCAGGTCCCATCCCCTTGCCTCATCCACCAGTGGAGCAGCTAGCAGTAATTCTCCACCTGGCCAGGGAATCCCTGACCAGCATGGGGCTCACTGCTATCTGCCCCACCAGTGGTGTGGGGCAGGGGGTTGGGACCTTTTGTATACCTTTTGTCACATCAAGGACTTGATGTGACTATCATGACATCAAATTGCCTCTAGCTCTCCCACCAAAAGCTAAAACAGGCATTTAAGAAGCCTACAATGGAAGCACTCCAACTTTCCGGCTTTACTATAAGCACCCTTGTTTAGGTGGGAAAGAAGCAGGACAGATGTTAACTCTTGATGGGGGGGAAGGAGGCTGAAGCTTGCTTGCACAGCCTAAACCCAGCAGGTGGGAGGGGCATTCACACACCTGTCAGCATGCCCTATGGTCTCCCCAGGCTGCCAAAGACTCCTGAACAGAACTGAACAGCCTAGCCACCCCTGACTAGCGACATCATGGCCACCTATCTGGATGCCACACACACAGGCATACAGAACTCAGGCATCCAGAACGGGCCACCAACTTTCATGTAGCTGATGAAGACAGTGCCCACCTTTTGCATAACTCCCTGTTCCTAGGATGATGGGATCCAGGGGAATGAAGCACAAGGAAGAAACATGCCTTGTTTTAATCAAATATTGAAGATGCAAAACTGTTAGCATGTTTCATAGATTTCATAGGCATTAGAGGCATGAGATCATCAGGTCCAGCCCCTCCGCCACCAGAGGTGGGAAGTCAGCTGGGATCAAGTGACCCCAGCCAGAAATAAATCCACGTATTTTTTGAAGGAGTCCACAGTAGGTGTTGCACCACCGCAGGGGGAGTTTGTTCCAGACCCTGGGCAGAAGCACTATAAAGAAATTTTTTCTTATGTCTGGCCTAAATCAGCCTTCCTGGAGTTTATGGCCATTAGACCTTGTTATCCCTTCAGGAGCTCTGGTGAACAGGTGTTCTCCCAGGTCCTGATGTACCCCTATTATGTAATTGTAGGCTGCTACCAAGTCCCCCCTGAGCCTTCTCTTCTCCAGACTGAAGAGTCCCAAGTCCCTCAGCCTTCCTTCCAGGCCTTGGATCATATGAGTGGCTTTCCTCTGGACTCTTTCAACCTTTTCCACAACCTTCCTGAAGTGCGGGGCCCAATACTGGATGCAGTACTCCGGCTGCAGTTTCACCAGGGCTGAGTAAAGTGGGAGGATGACTTACTTCCCTGGTTTTGCTTCAGATGCATCAGTGGATACATGGCAGAGTTTGCTTAACTTTGCCAGCCACAGCATCACATTTTTGACTCATATTTATCTTGTGGACTATCTAGACCCCCAAGTCCCTTTCAGCCATGGTGCTAGTGAGCGTAGCACTGCTGAGCCTATAAGTATGCTGGGGGTTCTTCCTACCAAGGTGCAGCAGCTTGCACTTTTCTGCATTGAAGGCCATGAGGTTTTGGTCAGCCCACCTTGAAAGCATGTCCAAGTCAGCCTGTATCTCCAGCCTGTTCTGTGGTGTGACCGTCCTCCCCCATAATTTGGTATCATCCACAAACTTGGCCAGTTCACATCTGACTCCTGAATCCAGAACATTAATGAAAATGTTAAAGAGTACTGGCCTGAGTACCAAGCCCTGAGGGACTCCACTGGTAACCCTGTGCCACGTTGATTTGCTCCCTTCAACTAGTACTCTTTGGGTCCAACCCCATAGCCAGTTGCCTAGCCATCAGACAGTATGATGATCAAGGCTACAGTTCTCTAGCTTAGCCATGAGGACATCATGGGAAACTAGGTCAAAGGCCTTCCTGAAGTCCAAATACTGACATCCATATCATCTCCCTTGTCCAAGGCATGTGTTAGCTGGTCATAGAAGGAGATGAGGTTGGTCAGGCAAGACCTGCCAGTCACAAAGCCATAGTGGCTAGCATTCAGAAGCTTGCTTTCCATTAGTCTGGTATTGATGAATCCCTTGACAATTTTCTCCAGGATTTTTCCAGGGATGGACGTCAGACTGATTGCTCTATAGTTCCCTGAGTCATCCATCCTCCCTTTCTTGTAGCTAGGGACTACACTGATACTTTTCCAGTCATCTGGGACCTTGCCCAAGCAGCACAATTTTTCAAATACCCCTGCCAAGGGGGATGCAATGATATCTACCAGCTCTTTCAAGACCCTCGGGTGCATTCCATCTGGGCCCATAGACTTGTGAATGTCCTGTTTCTCAACGTGTTCCCTCCCCTGATCCACAACAATGTTGAGCCTGTTGCCCACTCCCAAATTGGTTTGTGCCATTCCTGGCAGTTTGATCCTTGTGGGAGGGTAAAAAATGATGAAAGAAAGTAATTTAGGAGATCGGCTCTTTCTTGGGCATCTGATGTCAGTTGCCCCGTTGGGTCTATCCTTGTTCTTTTTTCTACTTCCCAGGTATTTGAAGAAGGACTTATTGTTGTCCTTGATCCCTGTAGCTAGCCTAAGTTCAGTTGAGCCTTGGGTTTTCTTAACTGCTCTCTGCAGGTGCACTGCTCTCTGCAGGTGCAAGCAAGTTCAGAGTAAACCTCTTTGGTAATGCTTCCTGTTTTCTAGCTGGTATAGGCTACATTTTTGAGCTTAACAAGGTCCAAGAGTTTCTTATTCAACCATGGGGGTTTCCTTGCCCATTGACTACATTTCTTGAGAGATGGGATGGCTTTGCCCTGAGCTTCAAGGATTATGTTTTTGAGCAATGACCATTCCTCATGTACTCCCTTTTCTGGGGGGTATGGCCTCTGATTGCCTGACTAACCAATTCTCTCAGTTTGCAGAAGTCAGCCTTCCCAAAGTTAAGGACTTCTGTTTTACTGAGGGGTTTTCCTACTCTTCAGTGAACTAAGGTGATCAATTCATGGTCACTGTCACCAAGTTTCCCCTTGATCTTCAGATAGCTCACCAGGTCCTCCCCTTTGGCCAGGACCAGATCAAGCAATGCCTCTCCCCTAATCATCCCATAGACCTCCTGGGTTAGGTAGGTCATCGATGTACGTGAGAAAGCTACACAACCTGTCAGATTTGGCTGTGCACTCATCCCAAGAGATGTCACGGAAGTTGAAGTCCCCCATGATGATCATGTATCAGGAGCATATGGCTTTGACCAGTTCCCTATTGCATTCCCAATCTAGGTCTTCTATCTTTTACCTAAATTTAGCACAACAAACAAGGCCTCAGTGTCTGGCCTGCTGGACTCTCCACTGGGAGTGGTTGAAACAGGGTGTCAATTTATAAATGTTGTAAGTGCGAAATGCTGCAACTTGAAACATTGTAAGTCGAGGACTGCCTGTATTCACATATTAGCAACAGGGAAAAAGGAAAGCTGCATAGATAACTCTGTATGTAATGCTACCTAGGTCCTTCCAATGTCATTAACAGATTATTTTGGTTTATTCCTTTCAGTTATTATTTATATTAGTGAAGTGCCTAATAGCCTCAAGGCATGGAAGTAGATGCTACTGTCAAGCACTAAGCACACAACAAAGAAGAAGTCAGCCCCTGCCCCAAAGAGTTTGTCCTCTAAGTATAAGACAAGGCAATAAATGAATGTAGACAAATTGGGGGAGTACATTAAAATAATATTAGTCAGTATTTTAGCATGTCAGCACACCAGAAGGCTAATCCCATCAAGGTTTTTGTAGGTATCACAACATTTAGGAGGAACTTTTCAGATAATTAGGAAGGGATTTGCAAATGCTGACAAAGCTTCTTCTAACAATTAGGGCAGCAGGAGAGAAAAGTGTTTGTTTTAAGAATCTAACAAGTGGACTGAAATCACAGGCTGATTGGAGATGGGAGTCAAACTCTCAACACTGAAGGACAGATGATAATAGGCTACGGACAGACCATGAAGGACTTTGAAAGTGGGCACTTCTGATGTGCTATATAAGGGGAAGGCAAACACAGGAGTGATATGGAGCACAAGGCCCCCTGACACAACCCTAACTCCTTTTATAGAAAATGTAATATGTGCCCTATACTTAAAACACATTTTTCTCAAAATTTTGGGATGAACAATAACTAAAAATATATTAAGAGGTGGTACATGGGTAAAACAGTAGGGAACCAAAAGAAGAAAGCTCTAATATTTATTTCAAAGCTTTCTAAAGAACAAAGTTGTCTGCATTGTGATAACTGGGTCACCAATGATCCTATAATATTGAAATAAAACAGATTAAAGAATAAAGTTATTTAAATGAATATCACAAATATAAATTATTCACAGCCAGAATTCTGCCTTCAGTTGGAGCCTTGCAGAACTGAATTAAGTCTGAAAATACTTAGGTGTAACCATTCCAACCCCAAAAATATAAAATATTGCTTTAAAACAGAATTGTAAATAATTAAGTGTCTTAGCCTTAGGCTGTAATTCTAGTGCTGAATCACATGATGTTTCAATATTTGGGTAGCTCTTTTCAGGTACTTTCAAAAGCAGTCAAGAAACAACTTTCAAATTCCGAGGTGAAAGAAAAGAAAAGAAAGAGTCAAAGACATGACATGAACAAACTTGTTTAAAATTAAATGAATAATATTTTGGTACTTTCAAAACTTCTGTTGCAGATACAAAATTGTTAAAGGCAAATATAAGAATCTTTTTCTAAAATAACACTAAAAAATCTTATTTTTTGATTAACAATTTTGAAGGTAGATTGTCACACCTTTTATATGTTTCATAAAGCACTTCATAAGTTACTCAAAGTAAAGGAACTTTGGGAAGCAAGTTTGATTATCATTACAGCTACTTATAGACTTTAAAAAAATAGAACAACAATTAATGCTTTACTTTAACTTCTGTGCACCCCTGCATCAATCCCAGCTCATGCCCAGAAAAGGCATCACATTTGTTGGACCTGGCTCACTTGTCTGTATAGACTGGGTGCTTTAGCACAGCTAAAGTGCCTGATCTATACAGACACTGTGGAATCGAGTCAAACTAATGTGCTGCTTCTACCAGTAAAGCATGTTTTTGGTTTATTTTCTCATGTCTGTTAGCACCCTAAATGGCTAGATTTTCTGAAAGATCAAGCTCAATCAGGAAACAGAATTTGATGATCTTGCCCACCGTACAGTAGTGTTCTGAGATCCTCTTGAAATGTAAACCTATGGTTTCCTCTGTCTTCTATGAGCTTTTTTGCATGTCCATATTTAGCTCATATTAGGAAAAAATAGTCCAGATAATGGAATAAGAACCTAGCGTGTCTCTTGAGACCACACTCAACACAATTCAATCTGTGGATAATTTACTGTCTGCAATTTCACAATCCAGGTTGGTTTTTAAAGCCTTGCTATATAAGGATAGCAAATCTGAAGCCAGTAATGAAATACCCAGGGAGAACTTAGTATCTATCACAGACATTTGTGTCTTTCTGGAACTGATATTAAATTAGTGTTCATTCATTCTTACACAATAAGTAAATTATGATGTATATCACAGGTATCAAATATGTCCTGCAGGCTAGATCCAACCAGTGGAGCTGTTCTATCCAGCATTGCCAGTGACAGTGTCCTCCCCAGAATCTGGGGCACTTGGGCCCTCAGTGTTGGCAATCCCTCAGTTCAAGGGTGAACTCTACCATGGCTCATTGATGGGTCTTGAGGTGACTTAAGAGTCCAATCTTTGAGTAACAGACCCATCTGCATAAGTTGAAGGTTCTTCTACAGGGGATAGTAGGCTGTAGACCAAGATTTCTTTCCTTTTTCCTCCTCCGTTCTCTCTTCTCTGCTTCAAGGGCAAGATGCTTTACTTCAAAACAGAGTGCTGTTTGGTTGAGATTGTGGCATCAGTGGAGTCAGTTGGCAGCCAGTTCCTCCTGGCTCTTCGTGTCAGCATTCATTTTCTTGAGGTATGCCTTCAATATGTTACTGTAGTGTTTCTTCTAGCCACCACAAGATGTCAGGCCATAACTAAGCTGGGAGTAGAGTACATGTTTCAGAAGTCAAAAGTTGGGCATCCACACACAATGTCCAGTACAGCAAATTGGTGCTTATGGATCATCAGCTCAATGCTGGTACCACTGGCTTTGGCAAGGATGCTGCCTTTTGTGTGGCTATCTTCCCATTTGATATGAAGGATTTTCCAGAGACATCACTGGTGATACCTCTCCAGGCTCTGGAGGTGATGAAGGTAGGTCACCCATGTTTCAGATCCGTAGAGAAGAGTGGGGATGATGAGTGCATTGCAGACCTGGATCATGGTATCTTTCCAGAGATCATGATGAATAAAGACACACCCAAGCAATTTCCTAAAGGAGGCTTTTGCATACCAAATCTTGTGCTAGATCTTCTCTTCAGTGTTCACTCTCTGAAGATATGTCTACTGGAGTAGAAGTGCTGAGCTACCTCCAGGGTCTTTCCTTCAGTGTTTAATATGGGGAGAGGGTCACATTCATGGTCTGGGGCAGGCTGATATACAGGGTGACCATATATCCCAATTTGGCCAGGACAGTCCCAGATTCCATAGGCCAGACCTAGATGGTTGATAAAAAGTCCCAGGCCAAAGTCCAGCGGGGAGACTGAGTAGCATGGTGCACCAGGCAAGTGTGTGGGCAGGCACTACTGCCACTGTAAGAGCAAGGTGATTGGACATACAGTCACCCTAAGATGTCATATCTGAGGTCCCTACATTCCTTGCTCCCATACAGCAGCAGGAATGTCTGTCTACCTGCCTGCCTGCAAATTATGCAATCTCTACTTGCCAGTACAGGGGGAGCCTGGGATCATGATCATGCTGACCTTTGGGTGTCAATAGCTCAGCATGACCTAGGACCATGCCAGGACTAAGGCAACATTATCCTGGTACAGACAGTCCTGGGTTTCAGACCCAGGGTTGTCTGGGCTAGGGCCAAAAATCAGTTGTTTGTCAGCTGTGCTCAGGGGAGATGAAGAGTTCCACCCCACTGAGGACTTTAAACCCCACACCCATGATTTAGAGTTCCCATGGGAGGAACTCTTTACCTCCCCCCCTCCACAGCTGTGGGGTACAGGATTTAAGGATCCCAGTGGGGGAAGCCCTTTGACTTTCCTTGCCCAGGAGCCTTTGATTCCCAGACCATACCCCACCTCTGCAGGGCAGCCTTGGGTTTAGTTGGAGAACCACAGCTGTTGGTAGGCACCAGCCCTGCACAGCCCCCAACCAATCATCAGTATGCTTGTTGGAGATTGGAGCTATTCAGCACTGATTCTGACAATCAGTCAGGCGTCAATCGGTCAGTCAGGCATCAATCTGGAAAGTGCCATTGTGTGGACATTCCACACATTTAATTTAAGGTGCCATACAAACCAGACATAAAAATGTTCTACATTATGTGTGAAAAATTTTAAAAATAAAATCTAAGCTGGAATAAGCATATTAAAACATAGGCATTAGAGCAAAACAAGTCTTAGATGAAGCTTTATCCTTTTACATAGAACTTGTAGAAGAGTAGTACAAGCAACACTCAAGGTCTGTAGACCTAAGGTAGACTCCATTTAACTCTAAGGAAGCAGCATTATGGGATGCTGATCCCATTCAAAAATAGGAAAAAAAATCTCTAATTGCTTGAAAGTGGCTTTTCTTGCTACTTAGTCCTACTACAGGCTGGTTCATAAGGCCTGAAATGTGATTACCTAATTTAAATGAATGTGAGCACCTTAATTCAATTAAGAACTCCGAATTATTGGATGAAAATTAGAGCTTTGGGGCATTTTTACACATTTAAGCACTGGGAACTTTTCAAAGTGCCCAGCGCTGCAACATTTACTGTTGTATAAATGACGAAACGCATGTTAGTGCTGAGACAATGGCGGTGGTGTGCTTTTGAACTAAAACACATCGGAGGTGCTTTACTTCAAAAGCTCACTGCTGCCCTTTTCTGCGTGCTGATGCATATTTCACCACTTAACCGCGTGCAGTGGAGCTCAGTTCACCTTCGCTCAATTAATCAAGTCTGCTCCAAAGGAGCAGATACCCAGTGCATCATGGGACAAAAAAGTATATGTATAAATGCCCTCTATGCCTATCAGACCCTGAGACGTGCATTTTAAAAGATTCTCCTTTACCAAATGAACTGTTGTTTAGATGGTTAAATAACATCTATAATCTCCTCCAGGTAAATGGCCTGGGAAAAGTAATAAGAATCATTGACTCTATATTTCTGTTATACAGTATGTAAAGCAACATATACATTTAAGCATGAAAAATTCCAGCATGCAAACAAATATCTACATAGTGAGATTTTTCTCAAATTTCCCTTTTTTGAGGTTAATAAAGCACTCTTTGGCCTAGAAACCTTCCTACTTGAGGTATAGAACTACAAATAATAACAGACCATTAGTAGACTGCAATTCATTCTAATGCCATCTGCAATTATCATGGCCAGGCAGCGTTGAATCCCATATTCTGACAGAATTTGTTCTTGGAGGCAGGAAGAGATAAATGAGTTAAATCACTATTTGTGGAATAGATCTCTTCACTAGTGCAAACTTTTAAGTGCTGGGCTAAAAGAAAAACAAATTGGCTTCTCTCTAATAACTTGCATTCTGTCTTATACTCCCTAGGTGTATTTGTGTTACTTACAAAAAATAAGGGCCAAAAATCAAATAGAATCTCTATTTTACTTTATTGTCCATTGTTTCATTTTTATCTGTTTTTGTATCATCATATGCTATGTTTTGTTTTCATTCTGTGGAAACTGATAGAATGTGCAATCTTCTTGAATGCTTTTAGCAAAAATTGTACATTTTATTATTATATTATATATACAAGTAAATGCATTGTTCATTTCATGTTACTGATTTTGTGAAAGCTACTACTGTTATGAGTTAGACCTCTATTGTAAATGAATTCTATGGTTGGTGCCCACTTCCCACAATACGGGTTCTCCTCTTTTTTACCAATATGATTCCAATATTCCATGTGCACACACTTTGCATAGAACAAGCAAAGTACCAAAGATAAATATCTATGGAACAAAAAGTCTTTACTTTAAATTCAGCACACTGAGCCCAGCACATGCCCTGAGGAGGCAGTTCATTAGTTGCACCTGACTTTCCCAGCATCTATATAGAACAGGTGCTTTAGTGGGGCTTATTTGCACTTTTATCTAATAACCAATTGAATCGATTTTAAATAAAAGCACCAAAAAGCCTGACTGAAGTACCTGATCTATACAGACGCTGCAGAGCTAGGTGAAAGTACTGCTCTGCTGTTTCCAGTGAAGCACGTGCCTCCTCCCCAGCACCCCCCACATCTGTCAGCACCCAGTCTTCACCATGATACTAACATTTAAAATGATACAGAACAATAAGCTTCCCAGAGTCAACCAACTAAAAAAAAAGTAGCTTACATATGTTTACATACAAAGATAAAGAAATGATACACATGCTACAAATGACCTTATTAGTAACACACAGGATTATTTTGCTGTTGAAAAAGAAAGACATTTCCAAAGGTTGAAATCTGATACAATGTATCATAGTATCTAGGGTCAGAAGGGGCCTAAAGCAGGCCATCTAGTCTGACCCCCCGCCAATGGCAGGAACAAGTGCCAAGGTCAAAGAACCGCAGCCAAGTACTTATCCAATTGATTCTTGAAGGTGCCCAAGGTAGGAGCAAGAACAACTTCCCTAAGAAGCCGGTTCCACATCCTAGCCACCCTGTGAAGTAGTGTTTCCTAATGTCCAACCTAAACCTGCTCTCCAGTAACTTGTGACCATTGGTCCTAGTTAC
>JAGPOW010003182.1:33201914-33214041 GCA_030014935.1 Caiman crocodilus
CCACATTGAATCCCATCCTGTTCTTGTCCGCCCACTCGTGCAGTCAGCCCAGATCCCACTGCAGCCTCTCCCTCTCCTCTGGTGTCCCCACCTCAGCCCACAGTTTGGTATCATCAGCAAACTTGGAAAGCTTACTTTCCACCCCTTCGTCCAAGTCCACGATAAAGATGTTGAACAGCACAGGCCCAAGGACCGAGCCCTGGGGGACACGTGTGATGGTGTAAATGTAGACTCCATAGATCTCATTTAAGCTGGTGATCCATAGAGCTTTCTGCACCTTGCATAGCCCTGGTGATTTAAACTGAACATCAGGATTCATACTCCTATACAGCAGGTTGCTTCAAAACTGAACCATATCAATGTTCCAAAACTTCACATGGAAAAGGGGAGAACTCAGTTAGCAACTTCCACTCATGCTGCACTATCAAACTATGCCAATGCAAGAGCAAGCAAAACTGTCAATGAAAGGTGGGGTGCCTTTCAAACTGCAGTGCAATCAATGGCTAAAGAAGTCCTTGATGTTCCAACTCCATGAAATGTGCACTGGTTTGATGCAAATGACAACAATATTCAAGCGCACCTTGTGGCCCATCAACCCATATGCCAAGTTAAACTGAACAACCCTTCCTCTCTCGTGACTGCAGAAGCCTTCAAAAAATCAAAATCTGAAGTGCAGGAAAAGCTACAGGAGATGGCAGGCACTTGGTGGAAAAACAAAGCCACAGAACCACAAGCTCTTCCTGATACTAATAACACCCAGGATTTTTTTCAAGAATTAAAATCCATCTATGGACCATAAAGAGCAAATACCTGTCCAATCTAAAATGATGGAAAGAACACTTTGTGACCCTCCTCAATCATGAGTCCAGAACAAATGATCAAATAGTATACTCAATTGAGCAAAGAGCAATTCAATATGAATTCAAAGATCTACCAACTCTTGAGGAGACTAAGAATGCACTTATGGCAATGGCAAATGGAAAGGCAGAGGAAGCTGATGAAATCCCAACTAAAGTGCTTAAATGTGGTAGTCCTACACTTCAAAAAGCTTTGCTAGACCTATTTACTCTCTGCTGGGAAAATGAGACTTTACCCCACAATTTCAAAGATGACAAAATTGTAACAATCCACAAGCACAAAGAAGACAGACGTGACTATGACCGTTATTATGTTATTTTGCTCCTCTCCTTTGCTGGCAAGACTCTTGGTAAGCTGTTGCTGAAAGTCTTCAGGTTATTGTAGACAATGTGCTCCATGAATCCCTGTGTGGTTTTTGTTCACCATGCAGCACTGGAGACATGATATTTACCATACACCAATTACAGGAGAAAGCTGTATATATTGCATTTGTTGACTTTAGTAAGGTATTCAACTCTGTTAGAAGCTCTGCTCTCTGGTGTCACTTTGCAAAAATTGGCTGCCCAGGCAAACTAATTAACTTCATATGCTGCTTCCATGATAACATGCAGGTTCATATATCAGCAGGTGCTGACTCATCTGATGCCTTACATGTAGCCCATGGTATAAAACAGGGCTGTGTGCTTGCTCCTACATTATTTACTCTGTTCTTCGCTGGAGCGCTAGAAGTCACTGAATGTACTACCACTACTGGTGTCACTCTAACAACACATTTTAATGGCAGACTTCTAAACCTCCACTGATTCAAGGCCAAAAGCAAATCCCAACAAAGTGAAGTAAAGGATCTACTATATGCTGATGACTCAGCATTTGTCACCCTTTCTGATAATGACCTGCAACATTTACTGAATTCCTTTCCCCATACTGCATCTCTTTTTGGCCTCTGTAGGAATGTAAAGAAAACTTAAGTACCAACCACCTCCTGGCAGAAACTTATCACTTTCATCACCACCAAAAATAAAGTTCAGTGGTAGCCAATTAAACAACATCAAGTCCCTTTGTTACCTAGCTAGCACAGTTACTGTTGACACCAGCATTCAGTTTCAAAGTTTCATTGTTGGTAGGGTCGGAAGGGACTTGAGCAGATCATCAAGTCTGACCCCCCTGCAATGGGCAGGAAAGCGAACTGAGGTCAAACGACCATTTCCCTTGCAAGCTGGTTTCAGATCCTAGCTGCCCTGACTGTGAAGTAGGACCTTCTAATGTCTAGCCTGAATCTACTCTCAGTCAATTTACAGCCGTCAATCCTTGTTACTCCCAGCAGTGCTCGGGGGAACAAGGACTCTTCCATTGCCTGCTGGTCAAAGAACTTTCAGCCACGTGAGAGACTACTGCTTCTTAGTTTAATTAAATGTTGCAGTTGCCTAACTTTCCATGTGCATAATAAAGAAAAACTGTTAAATGTTGCCTACTCTAGATCTTGAAGTAGGGCCCAGGGGGCTGCTTATCCTTGAAGAGACTGCACCACTCCCTTTCAGCTCTGTAGTAGCACACGTGACCTCCCTCAGAGAGCAGCTGGCCAACCATAAACCTCAGTCTTGGACCTCTGTAGTACATTCTGAAACTGGGTGGCTCATTCAAGTTCTACGATACCGGGGGTACAAGTAGTTGCCAACCTGTCCATTCTAACCCCTGACATTGAGGGTCGCTGGCAGTACCTACACATATGTCTCTTGCACTCTGCAGATGTCCAGGTGACCATCCTAGATCCACCATCTTGGGGTCCATGACCAGGGCTCCTGCTCACAAATGTGGAGCCTACAGAAAAGGGAAACAATAATACTCCTATAGGGAATCTTCTGTCTGGACCCCTTTCCCTGCCCAAGGTTGGAAGCCATGCAGTTCCTCACAATTTGGCTCTGGCCACAGCACAGAACACCTGCATTCCACATTCCAGCTGGGAAAACCCAGATGTCTGGTTCCATCTCCCAGCTGTGGGAGCCAGAAGGGCTGGGAAACCCAAGCATCAGGGCCTGAAAGAAAGAGCCTTCTCTGGTCCTCCAGGAGGAGGAGGAGGGGAAGGGGGAGAGAGAGAGAGTGAGGAGAGTGTTTTATTAGGGATAATTCATGTTTCCTGCAGTGAAGCTTTCAGTGTATACCAGGGTCTTTCTGGGTTATGGTTTGTGTCAGGTGTATCTAGATAAACACATTGGCCTCTCTCAGGAAAGCAATGTGACCTTGAGGCATGGGGCGGTCTGTTGACAATTGCCTAGATTTATGGCCCCACTCAATGTAACACAGAATGATAAGCCCCCAACAACAAAAGGGGGTCCCAGCCCAAGAGCCTCAGCTTCATTCCAGGCCAGTGGTACAGGGGTTGTGGGGGCAGGGGTTGTTTGAGAAGCAAGAGATCAGGGAGGAGCAAGAGGCTGGTGCATTACAGAAATAGCTGTACTAATGGATTTTCAGAACTTGAACAAGCTAGAAGAGAATCACACTTAGATGCGCAATAGATGGAACTGAATCTATCCCTATGTATTTTGGCTGATTCTACTCAAATTAGGCTACCTCAAGAGGTTCCTATGAGTGTTAGCCACTGAGTCAGTTCAAGTTAAGACAAAAGTGAGCCCTAAAGGAAGAAAATGTAAGATACATTTGTAAAAATTAGTAAATATTTTTATTGGTAAATTTGTATTTCAAATTTCTAGTTATAAAAATTAGAATATATGTATGTATGTATGTATGTATGTATAAAAGAATGAAAACATAAAATACTCCCTATGCATACTTCAGGTTATAGGGAAACTGTATAACATTATACTGTAAGTAAACAATAGTGAAGAGTGATGTTGCTATAAAAGACAACTATAAAGTGCACCCACAAAACAGAATTAAGAGTTGATGTGTAACCTTGATCCTTGTCATTTCATGAGTGCTTAGCTGGATAGTCCATGAATGCAGTGTAGACTGTAATTACATATTTTTGTCAAACCAAGGCTCCTGGGTTTTTCTGTTTAAAAATCCCAAATTTTCTTATTAAAGCACCAAAAATCAACATTCTTCTGTGATTAAAATAAAACATCGCTATATATATAGATATCAGTTGGACACAATCTTTTATTGATAGATTTACAATTTTAAAGCAATTTGGAAGCCTACCAATGCCTCAATCATTATAAAAATTAAATTCTAAATGCCAATATTTTTTGGAATTTGATTTTGGTTTTTTTATCATAGAAAATCAGAGCTCCCCCTACCCCCTTTGCTCACTAGGACACAGATCCAGCTGTGACTGCTCCCTACCCCCACCCTGCCCTGCTTCTTTGTAGCACTGAGAAAACTTGATAAGCCTGTGCCCCTAACTCCCAACCCACATCTTTCTCAGCCCCGCTGGTGCCTCCCACTCCCAACCTGAATCCCCCTGGCTCTGCTGGTGCCCCTCACTCCTGATCCACTGCTCCTTACCCCCCGCTCCCCAGCCCAGCTGCCAGAGCTATAGGACCATCCTGCCTGCTCCCTGTTCTGTGGGTGCCAGTCACAGCTGACCAGCAGTACCCAAGCCCGAGCTCCCATGCATGAGAGGCAACAGCTGCTGAGGCTGGAGCGAAGCACGCAGCATGGTTCTCCACCCCACCCCCAGGTCAAAGTAGAGCAAAGAGGAATTTGTGGAGGATGAGGGCAGATGTGGACTACCTACTGTGGGGCTCAGGGCTCCCCGTCCTGCTGCATCCAGTCTAGGAGCTTCTGTAGGACCCAGTGAGAGAAAGTATAGTGGGTCTGAGAGACTTGGCGCTGATGCCACCAATGGAACCCTGTGCTGGCTCTGCTGCCATGACAAGGTGTCCCTTGCCCACCTGGCAGCAACTGCGGGGCACAACGCTGAACCACTGCCATCATCCGCACTGTTGCCGGGCAGGCAGGGAGTGTCTTGCCTTGGTGGCATAGCTGGCACAGGGCTCCTAGTGGTGGTGGCAGCAGCACTGAACGTCCCCACCCCATGCTGTCCTGTGCCAGGTCCTGTCCACTGAGCCACAGAGGTGGCCAGGCTGCAACCACACCCCACTCCCCACTGTGGGAATACAAATGTGAGGGAGCATTACAGGTAGCTGCCCTGCCCTATCAGACCCGTATGGGTCTGTCCCACTCCCTGGCTGGACCCCACAGCTGTGCATTCCAGCCCTGGCTCCAGGCACCATCCCGGTTTGGCGTCACCTCTAACCTCAGCCCTAGCTGCCAATCGTATCCCACTCTCTCCCTCACTGTGGCCACTGCTGCCTCAATCTGCCCCCTTGCGCAACCTATACCCTGACACGTCACCAATGCCAACCACCCTAGGCTTACTTGCAGGAGCTGCTCTCTACCATTGCCCAAGCCTGTATTCCCAGCCATGCACACATGCACACGGCATCCCTTGCATCCCACTTCCCTGGCCCCAAGCACCCCTTGCAGGTTGGAATTCTACTAGCCTGCATAGGAAACCTGCAGTTTCCCATGTTTTTGTTCTTTAAAGGAGAAAATCTCCATTTTTCCACAAATGGAAAACTCAGATCCTTGGTCATAACTGAATACAGTTTCCAAATAATTTTTTTTTTTAACTTTTTAACCTGTTTACCATTCTTTAAGCTATTATGTGTTTTACATCCTTTATTGCCTATTACTCAAAGGGACCTTTAAACAAGCTCTATTTGTTCAAAGCATCACTATAAAATTTCTGTATTATGCCATCTAATTATTTAAAATGCACTCAACCATGGTATTAGAGCATTAAGCAAAAATTAAAAATGGTCCAAGTTCAGCTTTTCTCTTTCTTTTATCAAAGACATCTTTTTAGCAGTTACATTAACAACAATGAATATTATGGGAATCCCAGTAATAGAACATTTTATATTGTGCTTTGAAGGTAACACAGCAACTGCTTAACTTTGTAAATGTGCTTGCAGTGTAAGTAATTTGAAAATGTAGGCTTTTCACTCTCAGTAAGCCATTTATACTAGTATATGTCAGCTATGAGACTAGGAAGAAGCCTCTTCCCTGGTGGGAGAAACTTTTTAGCATTCTAGGAAGAAAAACAAGCTACTATATAATGTAAATAGAATCAAACAAGTATTATCTCAGGAAAGTACAAAGATTTTTGCTAACATGTTTGGAACATATTGTCCAATTTCTATGCAAAACTCAAGAATTGTTTTTCCACCTTAACTCTGACATTGCAATAGAATTTAATTTACTACCCTAAGTCTTTTGTTGAAAAGAGTTTTAAAACTGCATTTATAATATCAGTATATCTAAACAAGTGTTAACAGTGTTATGAGCATTAACATTGCTATGTATAATTTTACCTGTGAGCACATTTTCAGCACCCTAGGGAGTGTGTAGACAACACAATATTTTCCATTTACACTGACGCAACAGCATTTATGTTTGCATGATCCAGGATTTCCTGCCACTTTAAAGTCCATTTAGCACCTTAAACTAACACTACTTGGAGATGTGGTATTTTGCAGTGCTCCATAGTTAAGCAGCCCCAGCTATGGAATTGTTTCAAGTACACAGCCATCAACACAAAGACTTGTAATTAATCCCCTTTGCTACCAGGTGGCATTGCGTTCTTGCCCCTAGCTAGTAGGTGCTGCTGTGGTTTTTGTTGCTTTTTTTTATTTTTTTTTTTACTTTCACTCATTACTCCCCCCTCCCTCATGTACGTACAGTGGCTACAGGCAGATAAACTCTAGCTATAGAATGGCAGAAGAGGGTTATGATGTACCCCTGGAAGAGGGTTATCATCTACCCCAACCAGAACCCTAAGTAGTATACTACCTCTTCTTAATTTGGCTGCCAGACCCACTGGCCAGGATATACCATGTCATGGGTCATATTTAGGTAATATGTCCCAAAGACCTGAGGGAAGGGGTGTTGGGGGGCAAGAGCATTTTTTTAACTGCACTCCAAACCCACCCAACCCCCTTCTCCTTTCTCTCTGCAGAACTTTTGTGGACAGAAATCACCAAGGACAGGGACAAACATTAATTAACCAAAAAAAAAAAAAGCAGTAAAGAATATTTTCAGTCTTGTCCAGAGCTGTAGATAGTTTTTATATATTTTTCACAGATTATTTTGATAGTATTTTAATAGTAGTTTTTTTACAATTGTTTACATAATTGTTTATCTTTATAAATTATATATTATTATAGTTGTCTTTATATAAATTATATTTCTATATATTTTTATTTTATATTGTAAAGGTGCTGGGAGAGGAAAAATCCCTGTTTTGTATATTATTTCTGTTATTATTATTTTAATTTATTATATTATTTAAAGTATTCAATACTTATTATTTAAAGATTATTTCTTATTTATACTCTTTTTGAACTAGCCCTTTATTTAATACAAAAAATGCACTGCACCCACCTTTTCCTGCCTTGTCTACTGAACAACAAATTTTGTTTTTGCTCTCTAAAATGTGTGGTGTTTTTCTGATAGGCAAAATTGGGGCTTGGTTGTGTGGGTGCATTCTTGTAAAAAAGACTGCATCCACCCACAGCAACAAGCAGGCAGGAAAGACAAAGCAGTAATCTGCAAAACTTCTCTAGGCATGGACCTCCCTCAGAAAGTCTTTAAACACTTTAACAAGTCTTTGCATTACAATACATTTCATATGCATGTTTGGGGGAGAAGGGGGTACATAATGTGTGCTGCCATAGTTCCAAAACAGATTTTTACATTGCAGATTGTACTATGTGTTACGGGAGGTAAAATGAAAAAATGGGTTTTTTTTCAATGCTTTCTTGAAAAAAAAGCACAAAAAAGGTCCTGCCAGGGCTCTATACTGGGTATTGGGATGGCCTCATCAGCTACTTCAGGGAGGTAATCACCCTAGCAATGAGCTGGCAAATAGCCAAGATCAGGGTTTCAAAAAGCACTTTGCTCCCTAATGGGGATGGGGTAAGGCCCCAGATATGGGCCCCCCAAGAGGATTATCTCAGTGGGATTTTGCCCAACTCAGCTGGCTGAGTCAGGTGAAATCCCATAGTCTACACCTAGGGCCTGCCTAGGGCTAATCTCCTTTATATATAGTAACTTTCAAATTTTGGCTGGCCACAAAGTTTAGGGAGGGAGAAAGGGAGGGAGTGATGCATGGTTAGGTCTGCATGGGTGGAGGAACAGGGGGAATGTTCCCCAACAGAAGATGGGTGGGTGACTCAGGGGGAGAGGGGGTTTAGGCCCCAGGCATGGGCTCAAAGGGTCACAGGAGCGTTTTCCCCACTGGATTTCACCCGACACAACTGGCTGGCTGAGTCAGGTGAAGTCCCATAGCCCACACATAGAACCTAGGGCTTATCTCCTTTATATATAGTAACTTTTGAATTTTGGATAGCCACAGCTTCAGGAGGGAGGCAGGGAGAGAGGGATGTGTGGATGGAGGGCTGCATGGGTGGAGGGCCAGAGGGAGGGAAGCAGGCAGACAGTCCCCCATCCTGGAGTTTTTTGGATCTATATACTTGTCATGTATTATTTGATAGGCAGCATTGGCATGCATGACCAATGGGAGGGTGGCTGGGGTGGTTTTTGGGGAGCTGATGACCATGACCACTTCAGCATGGGGATGCTTTGCTTGCAGGTTTTTATGAAGTCGTGCCATTACCAGAAATATTTGCAGGGTAGACTGTTAGCAGGGGAAGCTGAATGCTTGTTCAGTACTGGTGTGCAGCCAGCATTTTGATGTCTGGATGGAGGCTTCAGAGAAGAAACATGGATTCAGACAAGAAACTCTAGGAGACAGAAGGCTCAGCTGCAGTTGTGGCCAGTAAGTATTTGAAAGTTACAGTGTGTAAGGGAGAGGTTTTTTAGCTAGAAAAAATACTGGTGGATGGCTGAATGGGGCAAAAAGCACCCAAGAAGACCTTCCCAATTCAGAGAAGAAACTCAAGGAGACAGAAGGCTCAGCTTCCATTATGGCCAGCAAGAATTCAAATTTCTGCTGGCTGGCCTTGCATCCACCCCCCTCCCAGCGCTGTATGCCACTGCAGTGGGCATAGCTCTTGAACACAGCTGCATCTGCAGCCTCAACAGCAGCACCTGAATTTTAATGAGGTGGACGGAGAGTTCTCCAACATTTTACATTGTAAAGGTGCTGGGGAGGAAAACTCCCTGTCTTGTATAACACTCTGTGAAGAGCCCACAGGCAAGATAAGAATTTTTTAAAAGCACCTGAGAATGTGTGCAATGGACCAATACTTGCAGCAGCTGGTGCAACAGTAATAGATGGACTCAAAAGAACCTGACAGGGTTTCTAAAAGTAACTTTTGTTTTGGAGTGATTTTATGTTAATAAAAGAAAGTCCCTTGCCCAACAAGGGTTAAATCCTTGTTTACCCCATAGTAACCAGTCAGTAGTTCAGGGTTTCAACATCAAACTATCATGGGTCTATTCTCATTTTATTTTGCATTTGAAATTTTAAACACCTTGTGGTGGTCAGGATTTAACAAAAGCTATGGTAGTGGCATGATTTGGCGCCTTCCTTCTGAACAGACATGGTCAGAATTCATTTTAAGATCAGGGCAATAAAGACTAAGGAGTATTATGGTGATGGTCCCAGACCACCGCATAGACTGCAGCAGCTGTAGTGGCTAAGCTTACTTCTCATTTCCTACCCATCCAGGAACCACGTGATGCCAGAGCAGCAGGCAGGAGGAGGGGAGGTGGAGGTGAGCAGTGTCAGCAGTACACAAGAAAGCAGGGAAATGGCTGTGGCAGGCAGGGCGGGCAAGGGCAGCAAGTGAGTGCACGAAGCGCAGAAACAGCTGGGCTGGAGCGTGGCGCCTATAACAGCAGGGGCCCAGTGTGGGACAGCGGGGTTGTAGGACACAGGCTAGCAGGGGCTGTATGGAACCAGGCTATGCTAGCATGGAAAGGGGGGGTCCCAGCCTGCAGGGGCAGGCCATGCTGCTGGGCTACTTTGCCCTGCCACCAGCTGCCCCTGGTTCCTGTCATCTTTGACAGGTAGCCAGGGGCAGATAAATATTAATTTTCTATATTTTTATGGGCCCCCTGGGCCAGATAGAATGGCCCAGTGGGCTGCATTTTGCCCACCCTTGATATAGCCTATGCACAGATGTTCAATTTCTCCAGGGGAAGTCCCTGCTGTTTCAGAAGAAACCACAATTTGTACAGAGATTCATAACTTTTTCCCTGGAGACCAAATATCTGTACAAGAAGATCATTATATCTGTTGAATTCATCAACAGTAAGTTAGTCACTACTCTTAGTGGTACATATTATCTGAAAGGTGACACCAAGCCAGACATAGTGGGGCTCACAGAAAAGTGTTGGGACCCAATGTACAACTAGGAGGTGAATATCAAGGGCTATAGGCTGTACAGGAGGGACAGGACAGGGAGGAAAGGTGGCAGGGGGGTGCTCTACATCAAGGAGGACTACACATTCTCATCAAGGAGAACAAGGTCAGATGAGGGGCACACTGAAGTGCTCTGGGTTAGAATACAAGGAAGTTGAGGGGAAAGGACTTAATGGTTGGGGTCTACTACAGACCACCCAACCAAGGGGAAGAGCTAAACTGGGAATTCTTAAGTCAGCTCACAGAGGTAGTTAGGTCAAAAGATGTTGTCATCATGGGTGACCTGAACTTTCCAGACATCTGCTGGGAAGAGCAGGCAGCCAGGTCTGACCGCTTACATAGGTTCCCAGCCAAAATACAGGACCTCCATCTAACCCAGGAGGTGCATAGGGGAAATGCCTTGTTGGACATGGTGCTGGCCACAGGCAACGACCTCGTGAGGGGGCTGCAGGTGCTCAACCACGTAGGCAACAGCAATCATCACCTGCTGGAATTCACCATCCAGTGCAAGGTGGCAAAAGCCTGCAGCAAGGCAGGAGCCCTGGACTTCAAGAGGGCAAATTTCAATGAGGTTAGGAGAATAGTCAGGGAGGCACTGAAGTCCCAGATGGAAAGGGAGTCAGATATCCAGGAAGAGCAGTCGTTCCTTAAGGAGACGATCCTCCAAACCCAAAGGGAGGTAATCTCAATAAGGATCAAAGGGGGCAAAAGGGTGCAAAAGCCCCCATGGCTCATTAAAAGCATACAGGGACATCTCCTGGCTAAAAAGCAGGCGTACACCCAAAGGAAGGGAGGGGCCATCACTAGGGAGGACTGTACCTTGGTTGCTTGGGGCTGCAGGGGGGCGGTCAGGAAGGCCAAGGTGGAGATGGAACTGGGAATAGCTACCTGGATCAAGGGCAACAACAAGTGCTTTTTTAAATACATAGGAGGCAAAAAAAAGGCGGTAGGTAACGTGGGGCCTTTGCAAGACACACTAGGAAATCTAGTCATCACATCAGATGACAAAGCTAACCTATTTAACAATTTCTTTGCCTTTATTTTCCTCAACAGGGACCAGATCAGCCCACCTACCAGGACCCCATCAGGCCCATGGGGAGGTGCACCCAGGATTAGGGTCAGTGAGGATCTAGTCAAGGAACTTCTGGAGGGACTGGATGTATTTAAATCAACTGCTCCTGACGATCTCCACCCCAGAGGGCTGAGGAAATTAGCAGAGGTTGTTGCAGGACCCCTGGCATGGCTTTACAAGCATTCGTGGTGCTCTGGTGCAGTACCAGAGGACTGGAAAAGGGCCAATGTGGTTCCCATTTTCAAAAAAGGGAGGAAGGAGGACCCAGGAAACTATAGGCGAGTTAGTCTTACCTCAATCCCTGGTAAGCTTTTTGAGAGAATTATCCTGGCACATGTCCATGAGGGGCCAGCAGGGGAGGTCATGCTTAGGGGCAATGAACATGGGTTCATTAGAGGCAGGTCCTGTCAGACCAACCTGGTGGCCTTCTATGACCAGGTCACGAAAGCCTTAGATGCAGGGGTAGCAGTGGACGTAGTCTTTCTAGACTTTAGGAAGGCCTTTGACACGGTCTCTCACCCCATTTGCATTAAAAAACTAGGGGACTGTGGCATTGACACCTATGCAGTCAAATGGGTCGCTAACTGGCTAGAAGGCTGCACCCAGAGACTGGTGGTGGACGGGTCATTTTCGACCCGGAGGGATGTGGGCAGTGGGGTTCCTCAAGGCTCGGTCCTCGGGCCTGCACTGTTCAACATTTTCATCAGTGACTTGGATGAGGGGGTAAAAATCACCCTATTCAGATTTGCTGATGACACTAAGAAGGGGGTGGGAAGGATGTGGGCATGCTAGAAGGGAGGACTAGGCTGCAGTTGGACCTAGACAGGTTACAGGGGTGGGCA
>JAGPOW010003182.1:33214141-33246737 GCA_030014935.1 Caiman crocodilus
CACTAAGAAGGGGGTGGGAAGGATGTGGGCATGCTAGAAGGGAGGACTAGGCTGCAGTTGGACCTAGACAGGTTACAGGGGTGGGCAGATGAGAACAGGGTGGGTTTCAACACTGACAAGTGCAAGGTGGTGCACCTGGGGAGGAAGAACCAGCAGCATACCTACAGGCTGAGGAACTCCCTTCTTGTCAGTGCAGAAGCAGAAAAGGATCTTGGAGTCATTATTGATGCCAAAATGAACATGGGCCGGCAGTGTGGGGACACGGTCAGGAAGGCCAACCACACCTTGTCAAGCATCCACAGATGCACCTCGAGCAGCTCCTAGGAGGTGATCCTCCCCCTCTATGCAACACTGGTCAGGCCGCAGTTGGAGTACTGCATCCAGTTCTGAGTGCCACACTTCAGGACGAATGTGGACAACTTGGAGCAAGTTCAGAGGAGGGCCACCTGCATGGTCAGGGGGCAGCAGGGCAAGCCCTATGAGGAGAGGATAAGAGACCTGAAACTGTTCAGCCTCCACAAGAGAAGGCTGTGGGGGGAACCTCGTGGCCTGTTACAAACTAGTCAGAGGAAACCAGCAGGCACTGGGGGAGTGAGTCCCTGTTCCCTGAGCACTACCAGGAGTGACAAGAAATAAGTCACAAGCTGGCAGAGGGTAGATTCAGACCAGACATCAGGAGGCACTACTTCACAGTCAGGGCAGCTAGGATCTGGAACCAACTTCCAGCAAAGTGGTGCTGGCTCCTACTCTGGGGGTCTTTAAGAGGAGGTTAGACAAACACCTTGCTGGGGTCATTTGACCACAGTATTTTTCCTGCCATGGCAGGGGGTTGGACTTGATGATCTGCTCAGGTCCCTTCTGACCGTACCAACTATTAAACTATGAAACGATAGAAGTGCTTTGCTAACTTCATAATCGCTGTGTGAGCTGTATTGTTGGGGAACCGACAGTGAAGTGCAGTCAGTTCTCTGGTACTGTGCCTGTTAACAATACATAGCAAAACTACATAAATGTGATATATTAACAACACGGTGGTATGCAAATCACTCTTTTCAGCACTAGTGGCTCATCTGGAGTACTGTGTCTGTCTTGGAGTACTGCACTTAAAGAAAGATATAGACATAAGGAAAGGCTCTGGAGGAAAGCAACAAAAATAAATTTGATGTCTAAAATACTTTATTTACAAGGAAAAGTTAGAGAGACTGGGGTTATTTAGTCTGTAAATGAGAATTCAGAGCTGGAGTGTTGCTAATACTCTTCAAATATATAAAGGTTTTTTATAAATATGATGGCAATAGACTACTCTCTGTAACTGCAGCGAACAATATAAGACACAAGTGACTGAATTGCAAAAAGAGAAATGTAGCTGGATATTAGGAAGAACTTTCCAACTACAATGGCAGGTAAGCACTGGAACAGACTAGTTACAAAGTTTGTAGAATCTCACTGGAAATTTTCAAGTACAGGTTAGACAAACATTTGTCTGAGATGATGCCCCTGTATTGAGGTATGGGTTGCATTTGATGAACTCCTGAAGTCCCATCCAGCCTTGTTTTTCTAGTATTGAAAATGTTCATAGCAAATGAAAAAATAATTTCTAATGCATGAAAAACACAACTTTGGGTGTGGACGGATGAAACATTTATATGAATGAAAGCAGCTTTACACCATTACACCTGAATTACTAAAACCAGATACACAACAACCCCTCTAAACAGACTGCCTTATCCAGGGAAGAACTGCCTCAAAAAGTATAAGAAATACATCTTAAACTGTTATAACATTAACAAATTGTTAAGTTTCATCTATCCACTTCTCTCCTAGGATACTCATTTATTAAATGTGAATTGAAAATTAATGTATTCCCTGCCACCAGTCAAAGGCATTTTATAACATACTATTCCAGAATAGCTGCATGTCTTTCCTTTCCTGATCCCAGGGCAATTTAAATTAGTAAACAAAGCCAATGACAATTACACCCAGATAAAACTACACCCTTCTTCAGCAGCAATATAAATGTATGTAATATACATGGTAACTGGGACAATGCATATTGAATCAAGAAAAATCAATACATATTAGAGATTTTATACAGTAGCAAAATTCAAACACCATTGGCCCTTCAGCAGATTTTTAACAGTGGATGTCTTTCTTTCTTGTTTGATGTGTCAACATTTCCACTGAAGAGATCTTTGGCTCACTAAGCTGCATTTTTAAAGTATAGGGGAAAAGCTAGATAATTTAAGGGTTTCCAGAAGAAACTTGTCTTACAATCAACTCTCATTTTGCCTAATTATATGAGGCCATTTTATCTTCTGTAGAGATAAAATCATGTGGATGTAATATACCTTGACTTTAGCAAGGATTTTGATGCTCTCTCATAACATTCTGATTAATAAGCTAAGGTAGAACAGATTAGATGAAAGTATCATATACTATTCATCAATGGATCAACACCTAGTTGAGAGGTCGTATCAAATGCATTATTTAACATCTTCATTAGTTATTTGGATGATGGAATTGAGTGCATACTTAGCAAGTTTTCAGATACACCAAATTGGGTGGAATTGCAGCTACTCTGGAGGGCAAGGCTAGGATCCAGAATGACATGGATAAACTAGAGAAACGATTCAGAAAACAATCAGATTAAGTTTAACAAGAATAACTGTACTTGAGAGAGAATAACGATATGCACAGCTAAGGCCTCATCCGGAATATTGTATCCAGTTTTGAGCCCCAGTTCCAAAAAGATATGGACAGATTTAAAAGAAATCCAGTGGACAGTGACAAAAAAAAAGTATTTGAGGCCTGGGAAACATGGCTTATGAGGAAACTTTGAAAGAACAAGGGTTGTTTAGTCTAGAAAAGAAAAGTTTTAGGGGAATTTGATAACAGCCTTCAAATACCTGAAGGATGATCATAAGCAGGTCACTCACCCAGCCTTTAAGCCATGTACCTCTAAGTTCAGGTTCATATCAGATGTCCCCATAGAAAACAACCAAAATAAGCAAGTGTACCAAAAACAAGCAAACCCTAAACTTGTGGTCTTTCTCCAGACTTTAAGGCAACAACCAGAGCTCTAGCTTTCTTCCTCAGCACACCCACCTCCTCTTTCCCTTTGTACTCTTCTCCTGGAATTTTTAACCTTCCTTGTGGCTTCACCCCTATTTACCAGTTATTTGCACCTGGGTCTCTGCCTTCCATCTTGGTAGATTATTAGGTACTAACTACCTGAAGCTGGGTTTCAGCCCCTGAAGGCTGAGCACCTTCAAATAGTGATTAGAAAGAGGATGGAGGAAAACTATTCTCTGTAGCTGTACAAGGAGAAGATTAGGACCAATGACCTCAAAACAGCAAAGGAAATTTAGTTTGGAGATTAGGAAGAACTATGAGGATGGCCAAGCATTGGAATAAGCTACCCACACAAGTTGTGGAATCGCCATCCTTGGAAATCTTCAAGAGCAGGTTGGACAGACACTTGGCTGGGGTAGTTTAGTCAGGGATGATCCCACCTTGAGCAAGGGGATGGAGTAGATGTCCCTTTTAGCACTAGTTTCCTATGGTCTTTTGAAAAATATTTGAGCAATTCTGTGTGTAACAGAAAAGAAAGAACTGCTGTTGATCTAATTATGTAATTATACAGTTTAAAATGTACCAGTCAGAACTGAAGTGTTCATTTGTCACACTTTCTATGTAGACAAGTTGTGTTTTAAAAATGTCAGATTAACTTCTTCACTAAAAAAAAATGGGAGCATTGGGAACATATGTGGTTCCCTAGGTGAAGGGGCAATCTAATCCCTATTATATGGAAGAATTCTTAGATAAAAATATTAAATGTAGTCCAGACCACAGGCCGTCTTGTCCTAAACCAGACGCATATAATAAATATATAAAACATATATACCCATGTATATTATAAAAAATAAAGAAACTCTATATTAAGCCCAGACTAGTAGATTTTGTTTATTTTATAAGCCTGTGGCCACATATATGAGGTACTGACTGCACAGTCATTACTGAGCAGTCACTTAGTACTTGTATAAACAAGTACTGTGTATAAACAAGTATTAAATAACTGCACAGTAACCCATCTTACTGCTCAGTAGCACCGCTGAACAGCTTTTCCAAGATGCTGACTGAACTGTAGTGTTTTGGTTTCTGCTACACAACACTATTATGCAGTAGTCTCAGGCTACTGTGCAGTCAGCATTTTGCATAAATGTAGCCTGTATGGAATATATTTCCAACTGAATGTCAGAACAGTATGAGATGATTTCATTTCTATTTGGACCTCTCTCTCTCTTTGTTCCTCCCACCCCAAAAAACCCACTATCTGCACAGAATACAAACAGTCTTTTTACTTAACTTGTGTTTCAATTGTCTGATGTTGACACTGAATGAGAGAATAACAATATACAGAATTAGTCCATAAAATATTGCACCACCAGCTAACGCTTGTGTTCTAGAAAGAAATTTCACTGTAACAATAAAAACTTATCCCATTAGAAAAAAAAATATTTTCTGTTCTATTGAAGAGTTTCTTGGATGCAGTAACATTAGGAAGCTGCATTACAGGCATTATATTTTTATTCTCTGGTCCTGGCACCACCGGATTAAAAAAAACATCAAAGAATGTGATGGCTTAATATTTTTCTGTTCTGTTTTACTTTCACTTGAGTATCTTCACTAACTCTTCTCTGGCTGTTATTTGGTACTATATTTACTCAGGCTGCAGGTCTCAGAACAAAGAAGAGTCAGAAAAATCCATTAAGATTTCTGGCATTAAGATGTACCAAGAAGATATGGCCCTTCAAATGCTACACCCCAAAGATTAGGTTCAGAGGAACTGGACACTAGGGCAAGGGCCAAAGTCAAAAAGCCTGAGCCTGAATTGATTAAATCTTTGAAGAGTAGTCTAACCTTGCTAGGCTGAACTAATTTGTAACTGTACAAACATCCCCTCTGGACTGAAGAAATGCAGTGGCTGAGGCTTAAAGCCAGGTGGGGCACTACAGCAGCCCTCCCTTCCCTCCTACAATGCTGAGCTGCTGAATGGCAGGATGCTCTGATTAGGAAGGGGTCCCTACCCTGCTGGTCAGCAAGGGAGCCAGCAGGGGTATAACTGCACAGCAGGGAGGATTTATCACCCAATCAGCAGAACAAAAGGATATCTCATTAGTTCAAGCTCTTCTTAACTTGTTACAAAGAAGGAATGGAGGGACATTGCCAGCTACCTGTTGATTAGCTCCCAAAAGCTCTAAGTGGCTCTATTCTGTCTGCCTTGTCTCCCACAGTATGGACTATAGCCAAGATGTGGTATACTAGCTAATGCTGAGAAGCATCTGTGTAAGGCAGAGGGGAGGGGGGATTCCCTCCCCTGCTTTGGTGGGGAGCAGAAAGAAGCCAGGTAGACACCCTGTATCTGCAATCTCTGCCTGAGCTGCAACCAGGGAGCAGAGGGGAGGGGCCAGCCCTGCTGGGTTGAAGCAGAGAGCAGAGCCCCATCCAGAGTTGCAAAGCAATTGGGATCCTGGAGGATTCTGATTTAACTTAAACTAGGAAGGGGTCTGGGACACAAATTGCATAAACTGGCCTGACCCAAATAAGTTAAGTCTGATACTACATTCAACCTGGTTTATCTCAAACCAGTTTCAGCCATTTTCAAACTGGTTTATGCGCACTGAACATCTATTCTGTTACAGGTTTAAACCAGTTTCTGACTATTTAAACAGATTTATGTGTAATGTCTGTCCCTAGCCTAGAAGAAGTGATGTTTAATTTTTTGGCCCTATGGCAAAAGGTGCAGAGCTGGCCCAGGGCTGGGACCTGAGGCACTGTGCCACCTCTGCCCATTGGGATCAGACCCCAGGGACCCAGGCTGCTTCTGCAAAGCAGGATGAAGCCCTGTGTCCCCATGCCACTTCTACCCAGCCCCACATGCAAGGATCAGGCTCTGGAACCCCATACCCTCTGACCACCTGCCCTTATCCAGTTCCACATGCCAGGATTGGGCCCTAGGGCTCCCTGCCAGCCTCACCTGGTCCCACACCTTGAGATTAACTATAGGGCCCCACACCACCTCCACTCAGTTTCACATGCTAGGATTGAGCCCCATGCCACCCCCATCCATTTCCACATGTTAGGATTGGACCTCAGAGTTCTGTAATGCCCCTGTCCATTCCCATATGCCAGGATTGGGTTCTGGGGCTGTATGCTTCCCTTGCCTGGTCTCTTGTGCACTTAACCTTGTACCAAGTCTACAGAGGATGTTGACATCTCCATAGTTATTTATAGGTACTCTTATGGCGTTGTAACCATAGTATCTCAGACTTTGAGAGTTTTGCCTTGTTTTGTTCCTTGTACAAATAGGTATATTTCCACACTGCTTTAAAACACTTTGCAGGGCTTGCATACTTCCTGCTAGTGCTGAGTTTGTTGTATTTTATATAACTGTTAGCATTTTTACACAGTCAAGGTGACATACTGCATTTTATTTCAGTAGAAGTATTACTTTTCTGGTAAAAGGACGGATACAAAAGATTTTAAAGAGGTCTCAATTTCACTGTAGCAAGATCAAGTTCTCTTAATTGTAGGTGACACTCCACACTTTTGTTGACGTCAGTTATTTGCTTTTGAGTATCTAACTTTAAATCAGACTTTAAAAGAAAGGTTGATTCAAATTTATTCAGCATTAGAATCCCATGGAAACATTGGCAAATGTGATTTAACGCTACTTTTCTTAATCCTTAACATTCCAGAGCATGTGAAAGGTGTGAGTTTAGCAAACTGTATACTAAACTAGGCTTTGAGCTTTTTACATTCAGAAAAGTTTCAGAAAGGAGACCAATATATATTTTGATACCATTTTTAGATTCCAGATACAAATAACAAAAATGCAGGTAAGCCTGTTTAACTCTTTCTAATGATCATTTTCTTCTAAAAAGAGACCCTCTCCTGAGGTGTCTCCTCTCTCAGGACATGTCCAAATGAGTATGGACATGTGGTATGTGGCCACATGCAGGCATTCCCTATGCTGCTAATTTGCAGTGAAAGAGTGTTTTTTGACATTGGGAGATGCAAGTGTCAGAAAAACATGCACCTTGAAAAAAGTGGAGCTGCGGACTTGATGGCAGCATACAACACCAGAAACTGGAGTCTGGCCAGCTGACACAACACTCCAGCTGCCAGCCAAGCTCTGTACTACTGGTTTTCCATGGCTGCAGGCCCTGGAGACCCTCAGGACCCCAAGAAAGGTTGCTTGCTCCAACCTCCCCTACCCAACCAGGGGCAATGTGCCACACACCAGAGTGTACATGCACAGGCATTTCTCAGGTACAAGCAGCATCAGCACATGCTGTGCCACTGCTATTTGTCTCTGGGCAAAAGCACCTTCTTAGGGTTGTCACACATCCAGGTTTCCCTGGACATTTCTTGTTTTTTGGCCCCCTGCACTGCGTCCAGGTGTGTTTTTTAAGTGTAAGCTAAATGTCCAGGATTTCCTCCCTTGGTCCATTTTAACATAGCCACCACTAGGTAGAACTATAGTTACCAGAACACTTAGTATGGTGCCTGCACAATCAGGAACTGAGTTTGTGATTTTGCTTTGCTCTGCTGGTGGGAGCAGGAGGAAGGTGATCAGAGGCAGCAGGGAGCACAGAGGGTCAGGAGTGAGGAGCACTGGCAGAGCTAGGGGGCAGGGAGCTGCAGGTCAAGAATCAGGGGCACCAGCAGAGCTGGGGACACCGGCAGAGCTTGGGGCAGGGGGCTACCAGTCAGGAGAGAGGGGCACCAGCAGACCTGTAGGGGCAAGGGCCGTGGATCAGGAGCAAGGGGCACTATCGGGGCTGGGAGGGGGACAGGTGGTTGCAGATCAAGAGTGAGGGGCACAGAGGGTGACTGTGGGTTGGGTATGCAGGGCACTGGCAGTGCCAGGGGTCTGTGGGTCAGGGATGAGGGACATTAGCAGGGACAGGGAGAGTAGGGTACTGCTTTTTGGGAGTGAGGTGCACTGGCAGGGCTGGGGTCAGTGAGCAGGGGACCAGGAGTGAGGGGCAGCAGCAGGGCTTGGGGGGGCTGTGGCTTGTGAGTGAGGGGCAACACAATGGGCAGGGGTAGGGCACAAACATATCACTTGGCCCCCCCAAGTATGTATGTATATACATACATGTGGTATACATGTACATATTCCCCCTGCCCTGCCCCCCACCCCCAAATGGGTGTCCTCTTTTTTGGACCTGGAAATATGGTAACCCTAACATTACTGCTCATGGTATCTGCTTGAGTTTGCTCATGCAGGGCACATCAGCCCACTGCATAAACTAATCAGAAAACTATTAAAGCAATTTAAAACACTTTTGCAGTGGGGAATCTGAATGTGAGGATGAGACTTCTATGTTTATGTTTGTGGGACAAAGGGACTCTTAAAAAAGCCTATATTGTGTCTTGGTTCCAAATTTATGCACCTCTACTAAGCAGAAGCCATTGGACCACAGCAATAGAATAACAACATGGTTTGTTCTTTTTGTGCATCCAATCAACAGCAGAAGACCTCGCTGAGGAAACCTCCAGAAAACTGCATTATTTCTATCAATATGGCTAGGGAAAGAAACTATACATAAACTGGTTTAAATGATCAGAAACTGGTTTAAACCTGTAACGGAATAGAAGTTCAGTGCATATAAACCAGTTGCAAATGGCCAAAACCTTGGGCTGCAGTCTTGGGTTGGACTGTGCTGTCTGCTCCAAAAAGCCGGGTTGGCCCCACTCCTCTGCTCTTGCCACAGCAGTGAGGGCTGGCTGACATGAGGGTGGGGGTGGGGATAGGGATGGAAAACCTGGCTGAGGACTGCAGCCAGGTCTGCCTGAGGGAGGGGGAAGCCCTTGTCAAACCTTTCCCACCTGGAGTAGAGGGGGCAGGGACAGGGGCATGGGGTGTGGCAACAGCCTAACATGTATGTTCCCCTCCCCCCCAAGGAAAACCCCTGCAGGGGTCTGGGATCTCAGAGGGGCTTTAATTCCCCCGCTTCCCCAGCACAATGTGCTGCCCCCTGTTTTCTGCAAAAGCAAAGCTCAGGGCACAGGCAGGCAACAGCCTGAAAAGGACTGCCCCCACTGGCAAACCCCAGCTGGGGGCTGGGGTCCAGGGTCTAGGAGGGGATTTAAATTCCACCCCGAATCCCCAGCTCTGTTTGCTGCCCATACCCCAGCTCCCTGCTGGAGCAGGGAGGCAGCAGCCTGAGTGACTGCCTCCACCCCCAGGCAAGCTGGCTGGGGCCTGGGTGGGGCTTTAATCTCTACCTATCCCTAGCTCTGTGTGCTGCCCATACTCCCTGCTCTCTGCTGGAACAGGGTGCAGGATGCAGGTGGGCAACAGTCTGAAAGAGATTACCTTCCCCCTGCCCAGGCAAACCCCAGCTGGGGTCTGGGTGGGGCTTTAATACCCACTTCCTCAGCTCAGTGTGCTGGTGCAGGACCAGAGAAAGATGGGAGGTGTTGGCAAAGACCACAATGATCACATATATGTGCTGGAGGTGGAGCTTAAGGAACAGGAGAGGGACTGCTTAGCTTGGTGCAAAGAAAGCAGAGAACTGCATTTACAAGTGGCAGAAGACCAGCAAAATCCACCTCCTTGCACCTCTGGCAGAGACTGAATCAAGCAGTTGATAAGGGGAGGGGGAAGGGGCATAATTCCCTGCAGCTCCCACAGGACATGGGAGAAGGGAAAGAGGCTGTGGAACCAGGGCTAGAGGGACTGGTCTCCTGCCACCTGTGAGCACAGGACCAAGCCCTGCAGGACCAGACACAGGTGGGAGGTGTTGGCAAACACCTAGCACAATTATCACATGTATGTGCTAGAGACAGAGGAACAGAAGAGGGCCACAGACAGATTGAGCTAGTGTGACCAAAGAGAGCGAAGAAGTACATTTACATTATAAAACAGAACCTGTAAAAGGTGGGAGATTGGAATACCTAAGCAAGGACTTTCTGAATACCTGGCTGTAAGAATACTCTGTCCTCAGGATTACATCAGACTTATGCAAGGCTTTCTCTTGACTTTTTGGTTTATTACATTCTATTTTAAGTTAGACTAAGCTGTGCATGCTCTCACTATATTTTACTGTATCTTAGCTTAGGCAAAGATTTTTGGTTGTTCAGTCATCTGCTTGAGATTGCAAAGTGCTGTGTTCAATACATGCTTGCTTTAGAGAAAGGACTATTCTTGTTCAAGCTTCTATATATTTAATGCCACTATCTCCTTCCCCCCCTAGTTAAGTCTGTGTCCTGCTCCCTCCCCCCGCCTTCAGTCTGGAAGTGGCTATCCCCTACCTCCCACTTGAGCAAAGAGCAGGGAGTGGGAGGGTGGGGGCAAAAGCCTAGCAGGTACTGCCCACCCCACAGGCAGACCAGGGCTGGGACCCCCACCTCCAGCAGGCTAGCCCTGGGCTGGTGCCTGGCCATGCCCCCTCCTCTGGAGCAAGAACTGGTGTGGGGCTTGAAGGGCTTTTCTCTGTCCTTCCCTTTAGCAGTGGCTGGAAGGTGTGCTCATGCTCTAGTGACCCCTGGCTTCAGCCACTGCAGGCATGTGGCTGCATTTCCTGATTCAAAAGGGAATGTCTGTTTATTTGCTTATTGGTTCAATCTGCACAGCTTAGACTAACCTGCAAAGACTGAACTGATTCAGCTTTTTGACTATCTGTACTTAGCCTGTAAGTTGTTTACATAGGACAATGGTACAGTATCATCACATTGACTCTGTATTGGATGTGTGCTGAAAGATAGTTGCCTGCCACAAGAATGTGCCTGTCTATATTGACAGATCACTTTTTGTCCAGAGAAAGTAAAAGGCATACTCAGCATCAATATTTCAATGTTATTTATGGATATATTTTTTGCAACACCATTCTTCAAGGGCCTGCATACAATCTGAACCATTTCTTCTAACCTTTTTGGAATCCAACAAAACTCTGTACTACAGAGTTGAGGATCTTTTTCATATCAATCCCTGTTGAAGCACATGGAAACACTACAATATAACTGAACTTCATCTGTCTCTTATTTTCTTTTCTTCCATGTCATTTAAGACACAGTATTTGTAGTAGTTTGAGTCACTACCACACATATTAATCTCAGCAGTGTAGGAAATTACTGAAATATCCTTATTGTAAGAGAAAATGAGCCACAGAATGATTAAGGGAATTGTTTGTAGTTTGCAGTGGACACTTTGGCAAGGATTCTTGTAATATACACAGTGGGGCTCTCGACCATGATTAAAGCAGCCAGAAGGGTGCTGCCATAGTACAAATAACAGATTATAAGAATTTCCTATACCTTAAACCATAACCTATATAGAACATTTTCATCAAATACTCAGGAAAACTTGTTTTTCTCACACACTAGTGATTTTTGATGTTTCAGAAGTCTGCTATTCTTCCAAAAACATTTCTCAAAAAGTGTTTGAAATCAAATGGACTCTAAACCTTTATTTAGGTTTTTTCCTATGCCTATTTTAGTACTCTTAGACATGGAAAGAAATCCCCAAATTATTGTTCAAATCCCATTCAAGTAAAACAAATTCACTGGAGAAAAAAAGTCAGATAATGTCATATAACATTTCCAAACAAATAACAACTATTTTTAAAAGTTTCCTTAACAAAAATCACACACTTGTATTATGCTACAAAAGATCATTCCTATCTCATATTAGGATGTCCATGTAGGAAAGAAAAAATATATATACAGTATAGCCAGGGTTGCCAACTCTGTAAATTTACAAGCCATTAAATTTACAGTCCATTAAAAAAGGCTAAAAACACTTGTTCATAAAGTCCATAAAATAAATTGAGCTGTCAATCAAAGACTAAGAAACCTTGTATTTTTTTTGAAGTTCTGTCATTGGAATGAGGTTGAATAGAAGCACTGATAGGCAGAGCAGCACCATCTTGTGTCTCAATGGGAGCAGCGTGGCTGAGAGAGCTATGGGGCTGGGGAAGGGGGGGGTTGGTAGGTGAGAGTCTTTGCCAGGTTGGAGGGAACTGGCCTGGAAGATGTAATGTTGTAGGGGGTGGACTGGGGAGTGGGCAGCATAGTAAGGAGTGCAATTAGGAGTATCGGAAGGTGGGACTGAGTACAATACCCCTTGGGTGGGGGTTGCATAGTGTAAAACCATTGCTGCAGTGAAGTAAGACTTTTTTACCATATTTCCTCAAATCCAAGCACCAGCTGGGGAGGGGGAAGGCTCAGCTTAAATTTGATCATTAGCCTGAGAACAGCAGTGGCTCAGGTCTGCCTTCAGCCCTGAGGAGTAGGCACATGGCCAGGGAAGCACAGGGGGAGACCACACAGTAAAGGTAAGGGCGGGATGTGCAGGGGAAACCCACCCATGCAACTTAAGAAGAGCATATAGGATACCGTGCAACCTGCCTCTCCTCCAACTTCCTGCCTGCTTACTTTCTGGTCTGGTTCAGACCCCTCCAGCCTTGACCCTGCCAGGCCTGGAACTGGCACCACTGCTTCTCTCTGATCAGGCTGGGCTAGGGCCAAGCCATAGACATTGACTACCTGGAGCCAAAGCACAGCTTCAGCAGAAAGTAAGTAGTGGGGAAGTACAAGAGGTAGCAAAGCAGAGAGTAAGGGAGGCAGGCAATAAGCTTCAGGCACAGGAATGGAGGGAAAGGGGCAAGGAATGGGGGAGACAGGCACAGGCATGGAAGGCAAGGGGCCTGCCCATCACTCCCTGCATTGCTTTTCCCACCAGAGCATTGGAGGAGACAAATTTAAGACAACCCTCCAATAACTAGATTCTATCATGGACCTGAAGAAATTTATACTTTTCCTTGTACGGCATCTAATTATTGGGCAGGGGAGGTCTTCACTTAAAATTTGAAGTTGTCTTGCATTCAGGTAAATACAGTGTTTATTATTTATATTATATAAAATATTTGTCAGTATAAAAGTTTGGTTGTCAGTGAAAAGTTTGCAGAGTCCCGGTATTTTGGGGGTGGGGGGTGGGGGGGTTAGCAACCCTGGGATGAGACTTTAGGGTTCAGCCAAATTCAGAGAATTGTGGTTATGCCTAAATGTTAAATTGCATGGAAGAAACTGCCAAGATCATTTTCACTAATATCCTGAGTCAGGTTTCAAATAAGGCTCAACTAATGCAGTAAACTGTTACGTACAACTTAGTTCCCTACTGTCTGTTGCACTAGAATGGCATTTTGACTTAGCAAAAGGAAACTTAGGTTAAATATCTGGAAGCTTACTAAGGGAGTAGTTTTTCAGACTGAAATAGTTTCCTCAAGGGAACTGATGTAAACATTACTAGAATCATTTAAAACTAATGGAGCAATTTAAATATACTAAAGGATGATCATAAACAGATAGAGCAATGATCAGATTTCCTCTCAGTATAGTTAACTAAATTCAAATGACTGTTTTTCAGTTTTATTTAATGTTTAAATAGCTTATTTTTACATTTTAATTTGTATTTTTTACCTGGAATTTAGGAGTCAGTTCTTCTTAAACATTTTGTGAAAAGAAAAAATGGAAGGAACAAACTCAAACTATGTATATGTGTGCAACCAGAAGTGGCCTGCTCTTCTTTCTGGGTCAGCTAAGTCACCATGTTTTGATTATCTACAGGGCATTTTTGCCACTTGCTCATCCTAGGGAATTCTATTTCTGAATGGATAACTACATAGGTTACACCACAGGTGACACATAAAGGTGCATGGGGGTGCACGTGCTCCCCCTGAGAGGGCTGGTGCCCCCACAAGTGTGAGCGCTGTCAACTCAGGCAATGGGCAGGGGGGGCAGATGGAGCCCAGGACTTCTGGGCTCCGTGTCCAGTTTTGGGGGAACCCCCCCCAGCTGGCAATTGGCCATGAGGGGACTCCCCCCACTACTGCTGCCACAGCCACCTGCAAATGGTCCCCACTGGACCCACCCTCATTGCCAATGTCAGCACAGCTGCCTGAAGGAGGTCACTGCTTTCTGCCATCACACCCCCACCACTGACACTGCCTGTGGGCAGTCACCGTGCCCCCCTCCAGCCTTAGGAGGCACGCATCACCTATGAATCACACAGACCAGCAACAGCAAACTAAGCAAGTAATTTCCCTTAGAAGCAAAAGAGTCTGGGTTGTGCGCATGTGTGCACATACGTAAGTCCACCCAGAGCACATTTGAACCTACACACCTCTGACTTCCCAGCACAGCACCACACCAGAGAGCAGCCATTATTTCTCCTTTTACAGATGGTCTCATTGACAGCACAAAAAGCTTTCTTCCTCCATTGTATTCCTTTTTTAAACTGGCTCCCCAAACAGTCACAAGAAGGAGATATATGGGGCCAGAACCAAAGAAGCAAGCCAGCTGTTCAGCTGACTGATATGGCTGCTATATTGCTGGCCTAGCAGGAAGGATCCTAGCCTGGATCTTTGTCCCCAGTGGGGCAGGAGCTTCCCTCTTGTCCTGCATTTCATGTTTTTTTTCTTCCAAAGATGATGTTAATGACTCAGCTTCAAAAGGAGCTCTGGAGAAGGGTTTAGGAGCTGTGGTGTGGTAGATTGAGTGCTGGGAAGTAAAAAAGACCATGGCTCAAACTCCCTCTGGGTAAGAGGGACCCAGGAGCTCCAGCTTCCTAGGTAGAGAACATAGCTTTTGAGGTCTACCCATTTTTCAAAGAGGCATAATTAGGAATTTTTGCACCCTAGGCAAAATGTCAAATAATAGGGGAGAAGTGGTGAGTGACAGAGCATGGGGGATCTTACTTGACCCCAGAGACTCAAAGATGCCAGGCATGACTCCCGCATCACAGGTTCACCCAGACCCAGGGTGCTGTTACAGCATCGGCTCTTCAGGGGCCACCATTCTGGGATGACCACAAAATTACTGCCTGAAGCTAGTGTCCTGTTCACCTACCACTACTTACACTACTGCATTTTCTGTTCCTGAAGCTAAACCTGACAGTTTGGAATTTGACTGATTCTGGGGTTTCAAGTTGGTTGTCCACAAACAGGCTCACATACATGCTATGGCCATGGGTGTGATCCTCAATCTGAGTGACTACATAGTTGCACAGTTTCTCATACGCAGGGCTATGGGTCCAGGAATAGAATTCCTCTGAGTGAATATATGCCAAATGCCCTGTAGATGGCCAAAACATGGCCACTTGAATTACCAGGAAAGAATACACAACCACCCCAGATCTCCCCTCCTGAGGAACCAATGACTTTTTAAAAGCTGTTTAGCTGAGGGAGGGTTAACTTGCAAGGAGTATAAGGTCTGCTCTAATTTCTATTTTGACATAATCCATTTGATTTTAATGGGCATTAGATTCAACATCCGTGGGCAAATTGCATTTCACTTTACTCATCCAAATGGTAGTTTTCCAGGAGGAGAAGAATATAGCCTTTCTCATGTTCTAGTTTAAATAGTGGAATGATCAGGTTACTTCTCTGGGAAGCAGGAGACCTGGTTTCCAGACTGCTGAACCCAAAAAGGAAACCTTGACCTGCACATCTCTGACTTCCCTGCATAGTGGATAGCCACTAGACCACAGGGTAAGCCAAAGGTTCTCATCCTTTTAGAATCAAAGTACCCCTCCCTGCTCCTCCCTCTGCAATTTCTACCCAGAAGACAAGACCAAGATTACAACTCAGTGTAAGGACCTAAAGATATTACTGAATTTATACACTTCATCCACACACACAGTAAATTCACTTTCAATAACCAATACTTCCTCCACACCCTGGGCACAGCTATGGGCACCACAGTGGCCCCACAATATGCCAACCTTTTTGTGGCCCATCTGGAAAAAGAATTCCTCAAGAACTTCACCAAAGCCAGGCTATATTTAAGAAATATAAATTGACATCTTCATCATTTGGACTGAAAACCTGGTTAATCACAAATTCAATAATCATCACCCCTTCCATCAGACTATCTCTTGAATACTCCAGCAACAACGTTTATCCTTTTTATACACTATGATCACTATCCAGAATGGTAAAATACAAATCACCACATACAAGAAACCCATGGGCCAACATACATATCTGCATATAACTAGCAAACACCCTAAAAATGTCAAGAAAGCTGTAATATACAGCCAAGCCCTCTGATACCACCAAATTTGTACTAAGAAGAATACCCACAATCATCACCTCACAAATCTCAAAATGGCTTTCACTCAACAAAGACAATCCTCCAGAGAGAGAGATTGCGCTTTTGAAAGAACCACTCAGCTACCACGTGAAAAATCGCTGCAGTACAAAAAGAAAATCCTCATAAATCTCACACCATTAGTTATGTCATACCATTCCTCCTGGAACCTATATGGAAAATTTTCAAACAATTGCAACCCATTCTTAGAAGATGACCCAATTCATAAAGAGATCTTTCCAGAACCATCCATCCTAGCCTTTAAACAAGCAATGAACCTCACCAACCTCATCACCAGAAGCAAACTTCCTATGGCCCAAAACACACCAAATGGATCCAAACCATGGCATGACAAGAAATTTAAAACCTGTCAACACATCTCTACCAGTCCCACAGTAACCACACTCCACAACAGAACCATCATCATTCCTAGATCTTACACCTGTACCTCCAGAATATATATCTCATCCAGTGCAGTAAATGCCATGATGGAAAATTTGGAGGAGAAACCAAATAAAAACTGCATACCAGAATGAATGCCCACCAAAAATCTATCAGATAGACAAGTATCCAATTACCTGTGAGGGCACATTTCTCACAAGACAACCACTCTCTCTCCAATCTCAGTTTTAATCCTCAAAGGGAATTTTCAAAACACCTTTCAAAGATGAACCTATGAACTTCATTTCATCAATCTACTGGATACAAAAAATCATGGACTAAATGTAGACATTGGATTTACGGCAAATTATAACCTGCCTGTCACCTGATAACCCCACATGACCTCTACAATTTACTCGCTACATTCCATCAGCAGGTCATCATTTCCCTTCCCCCATACCCATCTCTCACCCCTTGTTTCTCAAAATAATGCATAAAATGATTCATTAGGTTAATATATTTAAAATATTTGGTGAGTGACAAGATTTAATAAGTAAGTTTACAAATAAGTAAACATATATGTGTGAACTTCAATAAATGAATGCGCTAGTGCGAATTTTAAAAAAGTCCAGACTAGCCTATTCACATGCATATCTTCTGAAGCTGCATCATATGTTTCACTGAACAAGTCTATCAGAGAGGAAAGGCTGAAGGAAGGGACAACATGCAACTACACTCTAAAACATCACTCAGAGAATACAATTGCTGCCTTTGGCTATTTCTTTTGTGCAGCAGTGTTCTGAGTCTAGTACAGACTGACATTATTTAAGCCTAAATATCTCTGAGATAGTCTGTAATTCCAGTTTGGACCTTCAGCTAACCTAGAGCATAGATTTCTGAAACTCCTACAAAACATGACAACCTAAAAGTCTCTCCTAAATGCCTCCTTCAGAAAAAGATGGAAAACACGTATGATCCTAAGTTAGAAATGAATGTGTAAACAACAGCTTTTATAACATATCGGACAATGCCAAGAGGCAGACATGAAGAGTACCCAGTAGCATACCTGAGTGTATGGAGGGTGACCACGGTAGCAGGGCACGGCAGCTGTCCATGGCATGGATCTTTCCTCCTTCACCTCAGAGGACACATCCAGATAAGTGTGTGCATGTGTTTCCCCAGGGACAAACAGCAGTGGCACATAGTTGTGCCATTGCTATTTGTCCCCAGAGAACACCCCTGCATACAGGCACAAAGCAAATTGCCCCAGTGGGGTAGGGAAGGCTGGGGCCAGCACCTGAGCTGGCCCCAGCAGCCTTACCTGAGGTCCTGGGGGCCTCCCAGGGCTGCAGTAGCAGCGATCCAGGCACACAGAGCCTGGCACACGGGGCTTGGTGCATGCTTCGAATTACACCTTAGTTTATGCACATTTTGACATGCACCATGTATGTTTTGCAGCACCTCAAAAGCCTTCAACAGCAGCCGAATCTCTGAATCTCCAAATCAGCCAGGCTAGGACCATCCCGCACCCTTCTCTCAGCCTGGCAGTGGCTACCCTGCCTGCCCCAGCTCCCAGCACTCGTAAAAAAAAAAAAAAGCCCTAACTTAGTGGGTGCTGGCAGGCAGGGGGCAATCCCTGCTGCCCCCCTCTGCCCCATGCTGTGTGGGGGGCTATGTATGAGCCCCCTGACCAACTCCCTCGCTCCCCCAGCCCCCCCCATGGGTGCCCTGCACGTGCCAGCTCTGGCCCTTTAAGAAAGAAAAAAGTGACCCCCACCCCGGACTTACCACTCCTGCCAGCAGGAGGGCAATCCCCCCTACCCCCCACACTGGCCTGCACTACATGGGGGGGCTCTCCATGAGCCCCCGAAGCCCCAAAGCTGCACCAGGAATGGTGAGTCCCTGGGCTTTTCTTGGATTTTTTTTAAAGGGCCAAAGCTGACCCGGGTGGGGCACCTATAGGGGGGCTGGGGGAGTGATGGGGTCAGGGGGGCTTCATGGCAGAGCCCCCCATGCAGCATGGGGCAGTGGGGATTGTCCCCTTGCCCAGCAGCACCCGGTGAGCACCAGGGCTTTTTTTTAAAGTACTGAGCTGGGGTGGGTGGAGCAGCCATGGGGGGGCTGGGGGAGTGGGTGGGGGGTGGGGGACTGTCAGGGGTCCCCCTACGGTCCCCTCACCCACCTCCAGCACCGCCTTCCTGACCCCTACTAGTCACCTATTCGGAGTCACCTGCAGCTCCTTACTGCAGCCACCAGGGACTGCCCAAATCATCAAAGCTCTCCAGATCTTTTTCAAAGATTCAGAGAGCTTTGAATCGATTCAGACCTTTAAATTGGTCTCCTGATTTGATTTGGATTTGGAGATTTGGCCACTGAATTGGGTCAAATCTCCTCCGAATCAAATGACCACCGAAAGCTTCGCACAGCCCTAAATAACCATGTTACAAAAATGCATAGTAAACCAGTGGCCACGATATCACTTGATTTTCTATTAATTAAAATCTCTACAAATCATTTATGAGCACTTTGTGTTAGTCAATCATAAATTAAATCCTTAAGTATAAGCCAAATGACCTGTGTTTCTTTGTTAGGTTTTTTTTTTTTTAATTAAAAAATATGTTGCTATTACTGATTTGTAGGAATGGAATTCTTCTTAGTTTCATAGCTTCATAGATGTTCGGTTGGAAAGGACCTTGTAGATCATCAAGTTCAACCCCCTGCCCCGGGCAGGAGAGAAAACCGGGCTCAAATGACCCCTCCTCTTAAAGACCCCAGCCAGGCTCAACCAGGTTCAGATGACCCCTCCTCTTAAAGACCCCTGGGTAGGAGTCAGCCCCACTTCCCTTGTAAGGTGGTACCAGATCCTAGCTGCCCTGACTATGAAGGAGTGCCTTCGGATGTTGAGTCTAAACCTATTCTCTAACAATTTGTGGCCATTATTCCTTGTTACCCTGGGGGGGCACTAGGGGGAACAGGGTCTCTCCCAAACCCTGCTGGTCCCCCCTAGTGAGTTTATAGATGGTCACCAGGTCCCCTCTCAGCCTTCTCTTGCGAAGGCTGAACAGGTTCAGGTCCCATAGCCTCTCTTCATAGGGTCTGCCCTGCTGTCCCTGGATCATGTGGGTGGTCCTCCTCTGGACCCTCTCAATATTGTCCACATCCCTCTTGAAGTGCTGCGTCCAGAACCGGATGCAGTACTCCAACTGTGGCCTGGCCAATGTTGCCTAGAGGGGGAGGATCACCTCCTTGAACCTGCTTGAGATGCATCTGTGGATGCATGACAAGGTACAGTTAGCCCTACCGACTGTGACCTCACATTGTCGGCCCATGTTCATCTTGGAGTCAATAATGAAAGCACAGGTGGCATCCTTATCCGGAGCAGGGAGCTGGGCCAATGAGTTGAGGAAACCCCTTATCTTCCCTGGGGAAGTGGGACAGCAGCAGGCAAGGCACTGGGATCCTGAGGAGTGGCAGAACACTAGGATGAGGGTCCCCAGGAGCTTGGGGCTCAGGCTGGCACTGGGAGTGGGATTAGCAAGCTGTGATGTGTGTGGAGTGCCAGGCCAGTCATCTGGAGCAGGGGTTTGGAGCAATGACCCCTGGCAGCTGCCTGTGCTGCTGACTCTGCCACTGACTGCCTCAGTGGGGGCTCAGTCCTGTTCCTTATTCCACAGCTGATTATCATTGGATGGAGTCCCTGAGCTTTGTGCTTGGTCATGCTAATTACTTCAGTCATGCTTGGTCATGCTAACTATTCTGTTGCTTGTTGCTTGCCTTTTTTGTTGCCACAGAGGGTCAGTCTTCAGCCTCTTCAGGGTTATGACAGGGCACTGTTTGTGCCCACCACTTTAAGGGGCCAGAAGACAGCAGCCAGCAGGGGCCTGATTAGGGCAGCCATTTTAGATTCAGGTCTGCCCATATAAGCAGGGCATTTTGCTGCCTGGGAAGTCAGGCAACAACATTGCCCGGCTGCAAGGCTGCTGGTATCATCTGGAGGTAAGGGAGGAGCAGTAGAGGATGGTCTGGAGATTCCTAGTCCTGTGTATGACCTAAAACTGCACCCTGCCAGGAGTGGGTGACCTGGTGGGACTCCCAGTGGTGCAGGAGCCCCCAGGAAACTCCACGCCAGTTACCACCCTGTTGAAAGGTGGGTTGGGGTGCCTTAATCCCTATCCCCCACAACTGGGTATAATCCCTATACCCCTTTTTGAATGGTCTGGGAGGTGGACCCCAGCAGAAAAGTGTGACTCATGAACCTGTCTGAACATTCCCCTGACTGGTCAATGCTGGAACCAGGACTAGAAGGGTCAAAGGGCCAGGCACCCACTGTGAGGAATGCCCAAGAGCTGAGGGCCTGGGGTTCCAACTGGCCTGGACGTGGGCCAGGGCTAGTAGCCCAAGGTCCTGGGGCAGGGGACCACACCCATGGGGGGAAGCAGCTCAGGGAGCTAGGTTGCTGAGAATGAAGGTGGATTAGGCTGCAGGAATGGAGGGATCATAAAGGGGTTCAGCACCAGGATTCTGGGGCCCAGCGAAGAGCCAATGATTGTGAGAACTATGGATGCCATCAGTGAGGCTTGGGCTGTGGCGTAGGGGAGAAACAGAGCCACAGATAGTGCCCCCTGGCATCAGGGCAGGAAATGGGTAGCCTCCCACTTAGTTTACATCAATTAATTACCAACAAGGCATGGCAGATGAGAAGGTGGGTGATTAGCCCAGAAGCAGGTGGGCGGGCCACACGGAAATCGGCCCCAAGAAGGCCCCCCCTGTTACAAAGGGGCTGGGGTTTGATACAATTTGATTGCTGCAGACCAGAAGAGCTTAACCTATTACAGTCTGTTGCTTATTGGGAAGCCTGTTGGAGCTGCAGGGAGTGACCACCTTGCTTCCTTGTGGTAGCATCTCAGCAGTGGCTGAAAGCTGCCAGTTACCCTACCTGTGGTTCTTGAGTTGAGGGTTGACTAATGCATTCTGGTTTGTATTGTGACTCTGGTTTTGCCATTTAAGTTCACTTGTAAATAACCTTTCCTATTATTCTTGTTTTGTAAATAAAATGTAAATAGTTAAATCAGTTAAGTGTTAGACTTTCTTGGGACCACGGGCTGCTCTGTGGGGAGCAGGAGCCGGCTGGAAAGTTAAATTGGTGCTGGCCGGAAGCCCTGCCTCACTCTCACCATGTCATCCCTGATATTGGGCAGGGATGGCAAATATTGGGCTGGCACTCGGGTTACATTGATAATTAGATGGCCCACAAGAAGTTAATAGAGCTCCTGCAGCAAGAGAGAGACTTTCAAGGAAAAGAACCTGAGGGGGGGGGTGTTAGGCTCCTAGGGAAAGGAGCCAGTGACTGGCAAATGGCTAAGACCCTGGGAGCTGGGACTGGGGCTGAAAGCCAAGAGCCAGGCCTGAGAGACAAGTGCCTGAGAACCAAGGAGATGGCCAGCTGCTCAGCTCTTGGTGGAACCCAGGGACCACATCTGGAGTCCTGTTATTCTGAAAGTTAGCCTGTGACTTATGAAGATGACCATGGGGTGTGAAGAGATTGAGTGTATCAGCAGTGGTATATACAGCTAGCATGAGCAGACAGAAGGAGGGAGTGCAGGCTAGTGGCAGCAGATCCAAGGCCAGGTGCTCTTGGTGATCCAAGAAAAGACCATGTGTGGTTTATTTGTACAGTGTGAAGTGCACATATTGATTGACTTCTGCCAGGAGAGAGTTTGCCCTGGGGGGTACAGTTGATAAACAGAGGCTATGAGCCTGTGACAGGACACTGAGGAACTCTGTGAGAAGCTAGTTAACCCCAACCCCAGTATAGCATTCTACCAAAGTCGACTCTAGTTTTATATAGAATCAGATGCATCCTGAGCTTGAATAAAACCTCAGGCCTACTTGAGCAGGACAGTTTTGTACAAATGTAATATAGCATCTTGTATCTGTACAGTCTTCTCTGAGTACAGATGCAAAGCATTCTGACTGGAAGCATGGCTGGCTGCTTTTCCCCAAAAGATCTGTAGAGTCCAATTCACTGTAAATATCCTAATAGTCATACCTGAAAGAATAAGATCTACTTGAGTTCTTCAGAGAGGTAGTCTTTTACATATTCCCTAGCTATTCAAGGAGAATGACTGCAGGTGGCACCATTATAACAGGTTGCTCGTTTTCAGGAAAATGTAAAAATAAATTAGCAAAGAGGATGCCTCTGTAATATGATGCTTTGGAAAAACAGAGAAGCAAGATAGAACTGTGTAGTAGTTTGGAAACAAATTCAGCTTAGTAAAATACTATCCTAGTATCTAACAAATGAAATTCAATAACTATCCTTGATAGTCTTTACTTCTATTCACTGACATTTCGACATATAAGTTTTTCTTTGTAAGAACATACAGGGGAAACCAAAGCATTACTAAGTCTCATCCAAATATATATACACAAGGTTATTTTTATGTGGCATTTTGAACTGGTATTATTATTATTATTCACACAGTATTTTCTAATCACAAATATTTGCAGATAACCTTTTCCTGTTTATATTGCTTTGTCAAACTGGAGAACAGAAATAATGTTATGAGACTTAGCCAGTCAGCTGTTGGACGCACATGCTTCCCTTGCTTTATGCAGGTTTTGTATGTGTGAATTCACTCTTATGAGACAACCCTTTTTATAACAAAAATTTGTATGCAAGCTAAATTCACTCTTATGCGATTGGTGTGGTAGAAGCCCGCAGCCAGATGCAATATGTGTTTATGTAGTTGACATCCCCATTACAGTAATATTCACCACCACCCTGTGCTTGTGTGTACTGTCTGCTGTTAGTAAGTACCAAAATTGTCTTGTAGAAATGGGTCTGGGGGGTCAATACAGTTGAGGTCTTAGAATATATCCCTATTTGTTACATGCTAAAGTGAGTTCCCTTTATGCAAATTTGAGTTATGTGCTGTTTTCCAGGAACGCATGTACAGCCTAAAGCAAGGGAAACCTTTCCTAGTGAATTGTACAAAACAGCACTTGTAAAAAATGTTATTAGTAGCCTTAATCAACTTAGCTTGTTAACTGTAAGCCTGTGGTTAGATTTGTACACATTTGTACTTTGAAAAATTGCAACTAGGTAATATTTTCAGATAATTCATGAGAAGAGGTCTTGGCTGATCAAAAGCTAATTCTAACATTTTGGGGTTTTTTCAAAAAACATTATTATGATATACATACTAATCTATGTATACCTTAGATGTTTCTTATCAACTGCTTTGTGAGAGAACAGCAATATATAAATGCTGCTGCTAATTGTAATACATGCACAGTGTCAAAAGTGCATGCGTTTGCCAAATAAATAAGTTCAGAAAATAGTAGCACAGCCAAATTTGCAGCCCTTAAATAGTAATAATTCTGGCTTGGCCAACTAGCTGTAATAAGGCAATGTTCCTAGGCAAAGCCTCAATAACTTTAGATAACATTGCTGTGCCCACTTTTTAATAGAAAAGAAGACAATTTTCCAAAGGCAGCTAACCTTCAATTTTATTATAACCTTCAGCTGAAAGTACTGAACTTACCCTTGCAAATCAGTCGCTATTTAACCCAGAACAAAACTACAAACAAAAATGCCTCCTGCTGTTGAATACTAATAATTGAAAAAATACACTACACTTGACTTTATGTAAGTTTCTTCTGCTCTTGTCTGCCCAGACCCCTTTTGTCTCGCAAACACGTTTCTCTTTTTTGAGTTCTAGGCTGGCATTGGTGATAAGGCGCAATACTTTTTTGCAGTCAAACAAGTAATTCTTTCGTGGGTTCTGCTTTGATAAGGCCATCAACAAAATATGACATAACTCCCTTTAAACTTGTAAGTCTTCTATAAACTTTTGGAAAATTTCTAGTATAACCTAACTCCAAATTGTAGACATTTGGCTCAGAATGCTACTCAGTGGGCATCTCTACACAAGACTTTTATTAGTAAGTACTAAGTAAATGTGCAGTAACTGGAGTTACTGCGCAGTAGTACAGGTGAACATCTTTTAAGTGATACTACTGTGTAGTAGCCGTTAATACTGTTCAGTAGCATATTAGCACTGTCCATGCTGTGACATGCTACTGCCCACTATTTTTCGGCTACTGTGCAGTCAGCATCTCCTGTAGATGTGCCCAGTGGGTGATGACTGTTAAAGCCATAGTAATTAATATGTCTCTTCCAAAATTAGGGCAAACAGATCCTGAATCTATCTTAATGACACACAGAACACCTTGTAGCATTACTGTTGTATAGGTTTTCTGTAGAAGCAGCATTTCCACGGCATTGACAAACCAGCTAATGTAGAAAACTTTTTGAGCACTGAAATTCTAACAGTCAGCAACAAAACTTGCAGTAGCCAGAAATGTACCATGCTTGTTTGATTTCTTTTTAGATGGCTTGTACTGCTGGTGACATACACATTCAGTGTGGCCCTTGCACTTGCAATAATGGCATTCTCTACCATGGAAAGAACATATGTTGCATCTGTGGCTCCAACAGCTAAAGTACATTCCTTGGGATGACAGGCATTTTGTTGTGAGCTTGTGGTAACGTCTTTGAAAAATTCCCTTTGGATTGCATTAGGGAATTCTCAGGTGACACTTTCACAGACAATGCATAGATGCAGCTTCATAAGGAAGCTCTTCACAAGAATCTGAATTTCATGGCTTCTTCACCCAGGCATAATTCAGTTCCTCAGTAGAGACTCAAGACTGGTATCAAAGTAACTGTAGGGCTGTGTTATTGGTCTGAATAACAGACAAACTGCAATCCCTCTGGCAGCTGATTTGTATTAGTTGAAATGAAACCATATCGCTGTTAGATGGAGTGAATGAATACTGACTTTTTAGTATCAGTTTTCACAGGGTTTGTCCAGGGACATAAGTAAGCAAACAATGTCAAAAGTCTTTGAGCCAATGACGGTCAGTAGTGCTGCACTTTTCAGGTTAGCCTCACTACTCTGACTTCCAGACAGATGACCAGCAGTTGGCATAGAAGTCTCAGGAAAATGGTCTGGCCATGTCAATCTTTTCAATGTTGTAATGACCCAAGGCCCAGTTGGGGATCATCCAGTTCCACGCCAAGTCATCTTTCAGGGAAAGGCTCTACCCACTCTGGCTACATAAGCTTAGACCAGATAGGAGTGACCTGTCTAGTAAACAACTCACCTTGCTGTGCTTCTGGCCTGATCAGAACTTCAGAACCCGACCCCATGTTCTGAAACTCTGGTTTGAATCCTCCTGCCTACTCCTGATTGCTCCTCTCCTGGATTGCTTCGGTTCTTCTCCTGGACCTCCTGGCCTGGATTAACTGCTTGCCCAGACCATGACCTCATCTTGAACTCCACCACCTGAAGATTGAGATGCAGGGCTGGCAGGCAGCTGCTCAGGAGGTGGGACAATTTCCCCACCCCCTGCTTCCTGGTCTGTCTACACATGTGCTACTGTGCAGTGTCTAATGTATGGTTAATCTAGTATCTGTATCTACAGGTACTAGCAAACCATGCATTAGACTAATTTACTGTGCAGTAATTGCTGCACATGTGTAGACAGTGATGCTTTACTGAGTATGAGATTAGTTTAATGGACAGTAAAGCGTCTTATGTAGACGCACCTAATCTGTCTCAAATATGGGACTTCACTGCACAAATCTTGAAGTAACATAACATAGAAATACTTGTTTAAACATTAATTCTAGGAAATTTGACAGTCAGGACCTGTTCAATCTTTTTAGAGCCAATCCTTTATTCAGCATATACCCTAAAATGACAGTGAGTTTCAACAGACATTTTGGGCCAGATCCTACTCCAGCTATTAGATGCCTAAGTGGACTTAACAAAGATTAAGTGCCATAACCTGAGGAAGGTTACTTTGTGCCTGAAACCTTATCTAACATTTCTTCCAACTATATAGTTGGCCCAATAAAAGATATCACCCAAAAAGCTTGATTTTCATATATTTCCTGGACCATCATGGCTATAAGAACACCCAACCCCAACTAAGTCAGCCTAGGCACTTAGGGTGCCTATACATGAGTATGGAAGCTACTCTGCACTGGATGTTAGCGTATTACAGCAGACTTAACTAATCAAGTCTGTTAGAGCATGGCAGTTACCATTCCCCAGCAGCCTCCTACATCTTTTATATCAGCATCCCCACATATAAAAATAGTGGTGGGACACTTGAACTAAAGCTTGAACAAGTTTTAGCTCAAGTGCCTCTGTCATCATTTTTAAGCACGGGGATGCTGATGCATGAGATGCAGTGGCACTTTAATTAGAGCAGCTTTTGGACCCACTCTAATTAAAAGCACTGCCCCCGAGACCCCATCCCTGGAGCATGTGTAAAGGTGCCCTTAAGTGTTGTTGTGTTCCAACCTGCAGTTAATGCAAAAGTTGAAAATATCCTCCTCTTGACTGCTGCTTTCTATGATTTACTCTTCAGGTTAAGTTGACAGCATATTACATGTTAAGGGGTTTTTTTCCCCCATCCTGCTCAAGTAGGGTGGAAAGGGATCATAATTAAGCATGGAAGTCACCTGTTAGAAACCTAAGTAGGAATAGAATTTGGCCCCTTAAGTACACAAAGAATGAAAATTCAAATGCAAAACATCATCTAATCTTATTAAAACAAGCCAATTTTAAAAACTGGTAAACATGAGTTACAACATCCAAGTAGCAGTGATACATATAGGAGAGTCTATTAGACTTGTATTGAGACTTTGATCCACCAAAATTTCAATATACTTCTCCCTCATCTCTCAGATAAGATTATTTTATAAGAATCTCCCAGACCCACCACTGTGGCCACAAGGCCAGCACTGGTAGATAAGAATCTGGGAGTGGGAAGAATTTCTAGGCTTGCACCCTGGCTCTGAAGTATTTACTGCAAATCAATTTCCCAGCTCCCTTATGCAAGAATTGGATACCTAGAAAGACCACTATCATGCAGCTGACCTGATAAGCTAGCTTACCTACTCAAATTCCAGTCATCCCCTAGGAAAATCCAACTCATACAATGCATTTCACCATGACAATAAACAAAGCAGTGGTTGAAGAGACAAAACTGACAATCACCACTAGGTGGAAACTTAACCTATAGTCATATTGACATGAATATAAGACAAATAACTGTTTCTCCGCAAAGCAGATTTTCTTCCTCCTACAACACTAACTGAGGAACAGACTATATGCAAGGTCATTATCAGTACATAGTTATTAATTTAAGATGCTTCAGTAATGGAAAACAAAATATCTGCCACAGTTCAATGCTGAATCTTGACATGCCAGAAAACAAAGTGAATTGTAGCAAATGATTTGGATTGTAAATCGTAAAGCAGGCAGAGAAAAAGCAGTCATTCTTCAACTCTAGCTCATTCCATCCTATTTAACATTGGCGGAAAGTCAAGTATAAATTATACACAAACCCTGCAACCACAGCCAAACATGGTGCATTATTCTGCAAAAATACTTGACATACAAGTAACAAGTTGCAAATTGGAAAAAGCTAAAAACAAAACCAAGCCAACAAACCCCAAAAGCTCTGTTTCACATAGATGATAAAGGGGGAAATGGTACACTTAATTGAATTTAGGCATAGTTTGTCATTATTTATGGCCCGATACCTGGAAAAACTGCAAGTCTGTATTCATAGTGATTCCTTATGGTCTGAGACAGACATTGCATTAGACTTGGTTGAATGTAGTATCAGATTAAACTGATTTGGGTCAAACCAGTTTATCTCAAACCAGCTTCAGTCATTTTCAGACTAGTTTATATGCAATGAATGTCTGTTCTGATACAGCTTTAAACCAGTTTCTGATCATTTAAACCAGTTTATGTGTAATATCTGTCTCTAGCCCCCAAATTTAGCTAGTCAAAAAAAAATTGCCAAATCACTGAGTCCAAAATGGTTAATTCAAAACAGCTCAGGTTTGCCAAACTTTTACTATATCAAAATAAGTATTTTAATGGAACCTAACAGGCTTCCTGAGAGCCACATGCCCCATGTTTCCAGCATGTGAATTATTCATCAGACACTACACATGGCAGGATTCTGATGCCCATGGTCCTGGGCAGATCCATCAGACAGAATGCTCCACAGCTGGGAACCACAGGATCCTAAGGTTCCAAGAGTGAAGGCTGTTTACGCTTCCTCCATGCCAAATCTGACGGTGACACTAAGAAGCACATGCCATCCAGTCACATGACCCAGTAAAGGCATCCAAGATGGGGAGTCTAAGGCCATATGTATATGGTAAGTGTATTATACTCCTACCTTTCCCAGCAGCGGCACCCTGAAATTTGCTGTGCCCTTCCAAATAGGCTGCCTCCCACACTAGAAGTATTGTAGTAATGTCTAGGTAATGCAATGGGCAGGATAATTAGGACTGACGATGCCAATTAGCCCTCTTCAGAGTAAATGATCTTTTTCTGACATCAGATCCAGCTATGCTGCTTTTGCTTTAGGAGGCAGCTTCCCCAGAGAAGCAGGCCAAGTGACGGAGCACTGGCAGGGAAACTGAGTTTACCATGTAGCTGTAGCCTGATAATGACTCTGGGTGGATACTTAGCACCACTTTTTAAAGTGGGGACACTGCCTCTTCTGGATTTAGCTTGTACAGAACAGGAGCAAGGGGACAAACCAAAATTCTCACTTGTGCTTCTAGGTTGAGCACACCATGGTGTAGACATGCCCTGAAAGCTCTGGGATCCTCAACTCCAAGTTCCATAGCAAGCACCCTGCAAGCTATGAGAACACCAGTTTTATGGCCAGGGCTCTTAGAGCTTCCGCGTTTGTTGCTCTGGAGGTAGGCCTTGGAACCTGGCAGTCCTAAAACAGACTCCCAGGATCTGTCACTTGTACTCAAGTCCTCTGACCAGTAAGATAAGGGATGACAGCCTTTTATGATTCCCTACCCTCCTCTCTATGTTAGGAGATGGGAAGGCAAGAGATGGGACTAGCAAGAAAGCGTCAGGTAGGATACCTGTCCCTTATGCATCCAGAGCAGAACCCCTGCCTTTCAGCCCTTCCTCAATCTCTCCTGGCCATTGCATCTGGCTTACAGGCCTCACCATGCAGTTAGAAATTTGGCAGTGTGGGAGTAGTAGCCATTAAAATAGTCACCTCCTCCTGACAAATTCCCAAACCCGAAGCCCTGCACTGCCAGTCACAGTGTTGTCACTCCCCCCTACCACATCTGGATGAGGAACTAGACCATACCCCCTATCCTCTCCCTCTCTCCTCCCCTGCCCACCCCCCCCCCCCCGGTCAGTTTAGGGACAGGTTATACTCTCTCCTGTAGGATCAAGTCCCTCCCCTTTTCCCATGGAATGAGGCTATGCCCCCTTCCCCCACAGGGCCAAGTTGGAGCAGGTCACACCCCTTTTGCCCTGCAGGGCCAAGCCATGATGCCTTTTCTCCTGCAGAACCATGCCACACCCCTTTTCCCTGCATGTCTGGTTTGGGTTTGACTGCCTCCTACTCCTCTCCACGTGGCCAGACTGCCTACTGTGCTGGTCCCAGTGCCAGTTTGGGACAACCAGTAGGAACTGGCCCATGGATGGACAGCGAACTGCCAATCCAGTCTGCTGGGGGGAAAAAGGTTAAGCACCATTGCCACAGATTAGCCATTGGGATAATCCTTAACAATGACTCCTGAATCAAAGGGATCAGTCAACAAACACTTTATTTTCTGAGTGGAAAAGCACTTAAGTGTTTATATCTCTAGGGCTTGATTTAGCTTAATTTAGATAGAATTATAAACAGACAAACATAACAACTAATATCTTTTAGCAGAGAACTGTTTTTCAAATGGTTTGGGAATACTACTGTAGTAGCCATTAGGCACAAACACACAATGCACCTGAATAATTCTTATTTAGTCTAATAAGACAGAGTACTAAATAAGCTATAATAATTACAGATATTTCTAAATCATGTTACTATGATGCATATAATGGATAAAAAAATATTTGGTAGATCAAGCTGTGCTTTCTTAATACCCAGTATAAGGAAAGCAAAGTTGTACCTTCCAAGAATGGTCCCGTTTTGACATGCATATTCTATTCATTTTCTACAGTAACTTTATAGAGTAAAGAAACAGGCAATATTAAAATCTGGAAAAGCTTTTCAACCTTTTGATGCATCAGACAAGTGACTACAAGTTTCCCTCACTTTATGTAAGTTCTGTATGTGCAAATCAGCTCTTATGCGAAGACTCTTTTTATACTAAAAATTCATTATATGTGAGCTAAAATCATTCTTACGTGATTGGTGTGGTGGAAGCTCACAGTCGGCTGCTTTGTGCAGTGCATTGTTGGAGTGACATGCCCTGAAATATAGTCTCCTGTGTGGATTTGTGCTCCTTGTTCATTGTCTGCAACACGTGTTTCTGTTGTTTCCATCCCCATTAGGGTAACATTCACCACCACCCTGTGCTTGTGTGTACCGTCTCCTATTGGTGCGTACCAAAATTGTCTTGTAAAAGTGGTAGAAATGAGTCTGGGGGGGGTCAATACAGTTGAGGTCTTGAAACATATCCCTATTTTTTACACTTTAATGAGGGTTCCCTTTATGAGAATTCAAGTTATGCACCATTTTCCAGCAATGCATGTACAGCATAAAGCGAGGGAAACCTGTACCTGCATTAATATATGAAGTACAAAATGAATTTTGTTGACACTATGAAATGGGGAGAAAGCATAAAAGTACAAAGCAGCCTGTTTAATCATGAATTCCTTCATTTTCAATCTTTTTTCTCAAAACTAATTGAAGTTTGTGTTATACTACCAATAATGGCAAGCGTAGCTGAGAAATAATTTTATACCATTCCTTTCTTGGTAACGAGTCTCTGTTGTATTTGCATAGCAAGTGTCAGGTACTGGTACACTTAGGATATACAAAATAAAAAGAATTGGAACAGTATCACCAGACTAAGTAATAGACAACACAAACACACACATTTCTAAAATAAAAAGGGCAAAAATATGGAGGATACAAAATAGCATGCCAAGATGACACACAAGATGCCAGACAGCCTTGTATCTTTTTAAGTCTCAATGAACCTGTTCCATTATTGTTCAATTGCAAATAGTTGGAAGCGCAGAATAGTAATGTAGCTGGATGCCTGGAGCATAGGGGCATCAATGACTTCCAGCTGTTGCTCACCATCAGTGTGATCATATGGCTCCTAGTGGCCACTGTGTGGGGGTTTTTTTTGTAGATGTTACGGCTGGAAGGGACATCGGAAGATCATCGAGTCCAGCCCCCTGCCCAAAGGGCAGGAAGTCAGATGGGGTCATAGGATCCCAGCAAAATAAGCATCCAATTTACTCTTGAAGGTGTTCAATGTAGGCGCTTGAACCACCTCCAATGGCAGGCTGTTCCAGACCTTGGGGGATCAGACAGTAAAGAACTTCTTCCTTATGTTCAGCCTGAAACGGTCTTGCAGTAGTTTATGACCATTCGACCTAGTCATCATCCCTTGGGGTGCTCTGGTGAACAAACATTCCCCCCAGATACTGGTGGTCACCCCTGATAAACTTATAGGTGGCCATCAGATCACCCCTGAGCCTGTGCTTTTCCAGGCTAAAGAGCCCCCATACCTCTCAGCCTGTCACTGTAGGGTCTGCTTCCCTGACATCTGATCATGCGCATGGCTCTTCTCTGGACTCTCTCAAGCTTCTCCACATCCTTTCTGAATTGTGGGGCCCAAAACTGGATGCAGTACTCCAGCTGTGGTCTCACCAAGGCTGAGTACAAGGGGAGAATGACGTCCCAGGATTTACTTGAGAAGCATCTATGGATGCAAGCCAGCATTTTGGTTGCTTTACTAGCCGCAGCATCGCACTGAAGGCTCATGTTCATCTTGTGGTCAATGATGACCCCCAAGTCTCTTTCTTCCATAGTGCTAGCCAGCATAGCACTGCTGAGCCTATAAGGATGCTGTGGGTTTTCTTCCCAAGGTGGAGAACCTTGCATTTATCGGCGTTGAACACCATCAGATTCTTGTCTGCCCACTTGCTGAGCCTGTCCAGGTCAGCCTGGATCA
>JAGPOW010003182.1:33263082-33283168 GCA_030014935.1 Caiman crocodilus
CTTCTTCACAGTTAGAGTGGCCAAGGTCTGGAATGGGCTCCCAAGGGAGGTGGTGCTCTCCCCTACCCTGGGGGTCTTCAAGAGGAGGTTGGATAGGCACCTAGTGGGGGTCATCCAGACCCAGCACTCTTTCCTGCCTATGCAGGGAGTCGGACTCGATGATCTATTGAGGTCCCTTCCGACCCTAACATCTATGAATCTATGATTGTCCTGGATGGTCCTGCCCAGGATGCAGTAGCTCTGTTTGGGACCAATGACAGGGGCTATGATAGTATGCAGCTGACTGGCTAAGCTTTGGCCAGAATCTTGTAGTTGGCACACAGAAGGGATACTGGCCACCAGTTCTTAATACAGCCAAGGTCCCCTGTTTTTGGTAGCAGGGTAAGAACTGCCCAGCGACAGCTGACAGGCAGGATCTTATCAGTCTCATGAAACACATACATGAGGCAGAGGCCAAGGAGGAGCCAGAAGGCCTTATAAAACTCAGAGGGGGCAACCCGTCAAGCCCTGGGGCTTTGACCACGGTGAGACACTCCACTGGAATTGTGAGTTCCTCCAAGGAAAGCTCTTGTTCAAGTTCATCAGCCACCAATGAGCACAGCTTATTACACTTACTAAGTGTAAGTGCTTAGTGGCTTCCAGGCAGAGAGGTTCTGCTGCAAATAGGTTTTCATAGAAGGGTACAGAATGATAGCAGATCTCAATCAGATCCATGAGTATCTGGCCATCTGGAGTCTTCAGATGGTCAAGCATTTTCTGCAGGGCCTGTCACTTTTCCAAGTTGAAAAAGAACTGGGTCAGGGCATCAGCCTCTGCCAGCTCTTGGCAGCAGGCATGAATCCTCACACTTTGGGCTGCAACCTCTACCTGCCCTGCAGGTGCTTTTTCTGAAGCTTAAGGCTCTCAGGTAGTCCTGTGTCTCTGCCAGCATCACATAGGACCACCTCAAGCTTTGCTATATCCTCCTCCAACCGCCAGGCATGGCAGCGAAGCTCACCTGTTCCTAGCTGTGTATATTCCTGGCAGAAATCTCTGATCTGTGCCTTCCCCACATCCCACCATTGCTTCCAGGAGAAAAAGGTGGTTCTCACAGTCTCCCATGTCCACCATAAATAGGCAAAGCATTCATAGAAATGAGCACCTTGCAGCAAGCTGTTGTTAAAACACCAGTAGGGTGCCCAGGAATGTGCCAAGGAGACTCACCTCACAGCAAATAGGACAGGACTGTGATCTGAGAGTTCGAATGGAATAATGCAGCTGCCATGTAGGACTGGCAGGGAATGCTTGGTGATGTACAAGCTGTCAAGGTGTGCCATGGCAATTCCAACAGTGGTTGGCTTTATCCATGTGTACTGCCTTGCATCAGCATGGAAGTGGGGCCAGACATCCATAAAGTCCCCTGCCTCCAAAACTGTCCACAACTGCTGGGTTGAGGACAGTTAGGGTTCTGGCAAGTTCTGCTCATGTCTTTCATTGACCATGCAATTAAAGTCCTTGCCCAGAAGGAGAACCTGCACTCCTCAGAAAAAGTTGGCCAGGGTCTCAAAGAAGGCGATCCATTCTCACCCGGCCAAAGGTGTTAAGAGGTGGTAATGTTGTGCTAATGAGATACAATCATTTAGCAGGTGGCCAGGGACGACCTCTTGGGTTACTGCTGAGTCAGGCACCAGCTGCAGTGATAAGAGGATCATGACTCCTGCTCTGAGAGAGGTGCCAGGGCGCAGAAACATATGGCCCTTCCAGGTGGCATGCCAGTCAGCTTGACTATTGGCATCAGTATGAGTGTCTTGCAGAAAGGTGATGTCCAGCTTTTTCTGGCACAGGAAATCAAAGAGTTCCATCTGCTTCACAGGATCTCTGCAGCCATGGGCATTGAGTGAAACAAAGGTTGTGGCAGCCATGAGTGAAGGGTGTAGAAAAGGGTGACAGCCAAAGCCAAGGGAACAGAGAGGAACAGCAGAGAGAAGCGAACATGCAAGACAGGGAAAAAGCCAGGCCTACAGCTTGCAACAAGCACCCAACATTGCCCACAAGCTTGTTTAGGCAAAAATTATATTGCTACATCCCCTCAGTGGAGTTCAGCACCACTGCTGCAGCCTCAGCAGACACCACAAATGTCCCAGGTTCTGGGAATCACTCATGTATATGCTGTGCAACTCCCCGATGGTGCTTGATATGGTCAAGAAACTCAATAAGAGGATCACTTGTCCCCTCACCAGGATTCTCAGCATCAGGCCTTATGGGAGTAGCATCCTCCAAGGGGGGATATCAGTCCTTGATCTCTTGGGTGGAGTGCCCCTTGCAGCTCTCAGAGGCACCATATCAACCTAGTCAGCCTCAAGCAGCTGAGAGGTGAGGGAGGGCCGTCAGAGTCCACCACCACTTCCCCCACCCCCAGGTCATCCCTGAGCACTACAGGGTCTGGGAGGGATGCCAAAGAGACAGGCAGAGAGGGGGGCCCTGCTCTCTAACCTCAGATCCCCTCAAAGTGGTGGGGAGGTCCTGAGGTGACAACGAGACCTTTTTAGAAGTTCCTTTTTTTCTAGGACTTGCCCTTCCCAGCCAGAGGGACAAAATCCTCCCCAGAGGGAGGAAAACAAATGTCAGAACAGAGCTAGCTGACTCCAGTGAAGCAGGAAGCAGCTGGGAAGAAGGCTTTTCCCCACTACCCAAAAGAGCTGCTGCACCAGAGATGGATGAGCCACCATTGGGCACAGCCACAGGAAGCTCCGCCGCATCCAGCTTCTTCCTCAGGCACTGGGTAGCCAGGTGGGACCTGCTACCACAGTGAAAACATGAGTTGTCCCCAGTGGTGAGATAGACCTCAAAATGCTGCCCATCAAACAGGAAGGACATGGAGGGGGGCAAACCCTGACCTTCTCTGATGACAATCATAAACAGCTGTCATGCCAGAGATCAGGGACCTTGCTGCCAAGCAGCAGTCTATGGACTGGCCCTGTAACCATGTCATAAGTGCACAGTGTGGGTAGTGTGATCATCAGCCAAGGGAAACAGAGGCATGTTTGAGGCTACCACACAAATAGCTGGTGTATCTAGGAGTGTTATAAAGCTAAAAACACCCCAACAAACACATCTGCTACCACAATCTCATGCACTAAGGCAAGGGAGATGAGGAAGATGATGGTTATTGAATTCACCTGGGCAGCACAGAGGATATGTTTGCAGCCCATAAGCACCCCCACAGCAACAGCACTCCTCCACTCCAATGGAGGGAAGGGCATGAAGCCAGAGACCAAGCTATGGACTAGAGGGGCTGGAGCCCCAGCACTGAACTGCTGGGACCTGCCTTCAGTCATTCCAGCAAAAAAAAGATTAACCCTGAAAAGAACCCAGAGGGCTGGGGGATAGGTAGTCCCAGTGCACAGGGAACAAAGAAGCTGGAAACAAACTAACTAACCCCAGGGAGAGGGGAAAGGTAAGCAATGTGGCAGGGAAGAGAAGGGAAAACAATAAATAGCAGAGCAGCTGCAGGGAAAGGGAGGGAAAACAAAATATAACCTGAGAGAGGGGGAGGGGAGGGAGAGAGGGTTACTGCACAAGAAAGGACTTAGCAAAGGAGAAAAAAGGCAGGAAAAAGTAGTGAGAAGTTGGGTCAGACTGTCTGGGGAGAGAAAACATAGCAAGAGGAGAAAGGCTCACAAAACAGGGAAAAGGTCTCACAGCTCTAAGCAATGCTCCTATCAGTGGCCATTTTGGAAGGAAGGAAATAAGGAAGAGGAGGACACAGTCACCTTTTGAATTAACAGGATTTGAGCAGGATGGAATAGGATTTCATGTCCTACTGTTCTTTTGGATGCCTTAATCTGCCACAACAATTTAAAAGGGCTTTACAGCAATGCATGACTACTCCCATTATATCTACCTGTATACTCCACACATACCTGATCACTCATTCATTACTGATTTAAGGTATGCCAGGATCAAATCATGCATAACTGTATAGGAATCAAGCGTAAGGCGGCCTGTAATGGTCTGTAAAATGCTGCAAATCTCAATCTCACAGCCTCAAATCTTACATCAGTGAACAACACCTTGGAGCATCATCTAGTATAAGATTCAGTATTTCTCAACACTATACCAAGATGTCACATCTGAGTTGAAGGAAGCAAGCACTCACAGAAAATTAGATTTCACATTTATTCAACAGTGAAGAGTCTAAATTTAGGAGATTGCTGAACTTCCTTCTTTTACAGTTTTCAGGGTAATACTCTGGGAAGATTGCTATTCTGTTTTTGAGAATGCATGAAAACATGGCAAGAATTTACAAGGGTCTTAGATATTAGCAGTGGTGTTTTATTAGCCCATTTAGCTGTCTAAGTCACATGCACATGTGACTTATACTGCTTACTGAGGGCATGTCAATCACAACAGAATGCCACTTCGCTTTAGTTTGTCCTTTCTGGCCCTGGGTAACATGGCTGCCTAGACAAACAGTCCTTGCCTTTCTATATGTATTTGACAGGCTCCTGAGAATTGTCTTGCTCTGTGAAATCTTTTATCTGTGAACAACTGCTGCGCGCATAGGGTAGAGGAGGAGCAGAAACAGGGGTACTCGGAGTAGTCCCAAGTGAGGTACTATCCTCCCATAACATCTCTGGACAGCCACATGCAAAAATCAGCCTGGAGCTCTGGATACAGGTGAAGTATTCTGCCCCTGTGGATACCTATACAGGTTCCTATGTTTATAATCACAACCTACAAGCCCACAGAGGGTGCATCTACATGAGATGCTTTACCCCACAGCTGACTAATTACCTCTGCAGTAAAGTATCGCCATCTACAGATGTGGTGCTATTAAGCCACAGCAGACTAATCAACTCCTCTGTAGGATGGTACTAACCAACACAATACTGTCCCACATCAGAGTAATTACATGCAGTGAAATACATGTGTAGATGATGACAGGGCTGGCTGGGGCACAAGGGTGCTATAGTACAATGGCTGTCTGCCAGCTAGTCCTGCCCTGTAGCACCCTCATGCCCCAGCCACCCCCTCCACAGTATGTTGAGTCAGGAGAGAGCAGTTCCAGGCTGGCAGTCCTTCACTGAGGCATGAGGGTGCTATATAGCATGCTGAGCTGGGTCAGAGCAGCCCTGGGCTGACAGGCTGACCTCCCCGGACCCCCTGCCATCTGTGATCCTGGATGCATGTGTAAGCACTGTACTCAAGAGAAATAAACTCAGGCATGAACAGCACCAAAGTTTATTGCATTGCATTAATATCATATCTAAACACGCCCAGAGAGTAGTAGAATGCCACTCACATTTTTAACATTCACATAACTTTGTTAGGACCCTTGATTTTTATGTCTCCAGAATAATAGAATGTCACTCAAAAAGCATAAAATGTAACAGATAAACTGATAAAAAAGCTATACTACATATTTATATAGAAGTTTAAATTAATTTAAGATTTTTATGGCAGGGATTACTTAGGTGTTTGAATGAAACCTTGGACAATAAAGGAATAAGAGGTCTTGGTTCTAATACCATATACATATATAATTAACATTTAACTTGACCTTGATGAGAAAGATTTTGAATTCCAGTAAATGTTAATTTTCTATTTAAAAAAAACTTTTGTCTTCATAGGAGAATGAGGCAACTAGTATGTAAAAGTAGCTTTTAAAAAAATTATGTAAAACTAACACTTTGGAGGTTCTTGCAAATTTTGACATAGTCCAGTTTCTCATACATTTTAGAAACATCTTCCTCCACCAAATACCCTAGAAAGAGAAGTCAGGCATCATCAAGAGTCAAGATAATGTTCCCTATTCTAATTTTGCCTGAGCTGAGTTTTCGTAACTACTTTGCAGTACATTCTAATGATTGGTCAGAATTATTGAATTTCTCCTGTAAAACATTTAGATCTTCACTGATGAAGTGGGAAATTGAAACATTATCATTAACCATTAAATTAGCACTCAGCACTGACATGCTGCCATTTTGGACTCCACATATTCTGCTTTCACTATAATTTAGTGTTAGCATCCAGTATTGCTCCTGTGAAACAAAAAAAACATCTTTTGGCAAGGCAAAAATTTAATCTGTTACATGTAGCTGAGTTTATAATCTTTTAACATTTTTGGTTTGGGTGAGTGAGCCACTAATTTCAGTTCAACTGAGAAATACCATGGGCAGAATCCTGTTTCACTTAGTGGGTGACCAAAGTGTAGACTGAGACTAAGTCTAAGCTGCCTGACTATTGTGTAGGAGCAATTCTATTATCCCCACGTGTATAAGTTCCCCCATGATAGGAATACAGAGACATCTATACTGTTCTGTAGAATAGTTCCATTCCTACAATGGAGGCCCTTGTACACAACAGTGGATGCATCCACACATGCTTTTATATGCACCTGAATGTAATGTGTATTTGCCTAATGTTCATTAAAGTGATTTACGTGCATGTTGGCTATTCGTGCCTAAATTTGATATTGCTTTTGTAGGTGTGAATAGCCTAAAATCACCATTTTTAAGGCTCATTAAGGGCACACATGTGTAGACCCATGCTCTTAATGCACCTTAAAAATAGCTAATGTATCTTAATTTGACACATGTAGATTCACCCAGTGGATAACAGAATCATTCCTATGCTTTAGTTGGTAACTCAGAGTTAGTTTCAAGTTATGCTTGCATTGTCCACTAAGTCAAATATGAACAGGTTTTATATTTCAGACAGATTTAGAACCCAAAACAGTGTCTTTAAATATGCAAACAAAGACTGATTTTTTTCCCCTTGCACCAGTGATACAAGCATAAATTGCACAGGGCAATTTGCTGCATCTCAGAACACAGCCCAAACCATGAACAGTCTTTAGCTTACAATGATTCACAACCAGATACATTTAATCAGAGAAGAGAGAGAAGAAGCTACAGGGCAAAGCATCTTTGACCTGCCTGGAAAGATGACATATTTCTGAAAAAGATGACTGTAGCTTGCAGTACTGGCAACATCTTAAAGATTCTCAGCATCAGCAAATCATGCCAATGGAAGAACTGTTTTGTTCTACTGCTCACTAAAAGGGACTTGATAATACAATAGTCAATAGTCAATAAAAGGCTAGCAATATTCACCCTACCTGAACTACCATTGTTATTTCCATAACATTAGAGTCTTGTGTGGAAACCTAATAAATATTTGTTTGAATAGTGTCTACTATAACTAATACAAAGCATATGGGCAAAAGAAGTCATATGCAATACATTTTATATTTTACTGATTTCCATTTCCATACAGTGGGTGAAAATCAACCATATCAGAGTATAATAAAGCAGAGAGAGCAATTTGTTTTCAGAAGGAAAAGGAGCTGAATGAATTCTAAAATATCACCAGAAAAAAATTCTTTAATTTCCAAGTTGATGCCAGATAACCAGAGTAATCAGCCATAGTGTATTCATTCATGCTATACTATACTTCACCACATTGATAAATAATTCCTGTCTCAAAAAAATAATCCAGGAAGATAGCCGAAAATCAATCCCTGATACTTCTTCTTCTTTGAAGAATTACCCTTCAGTTGGCCAATTCTCCAAGCCTAAAACTGGGATGTTCATACCAGTGTGATTGTAAGGTATGCAGGGTCATGCTGCCTGGAGCCAAGCCATGTCTGTCCCTTATAACTCATCTACCATGCTTTTGTTGATGATTAGAGAGGTACCAAAATGCTTTGGGAATCAAAATCTTGGTTAGTGACTCAGGACGTCTGCTTGTCTTCACAGATCTCCACCATACCCATCCCCTGCCCTAACCATACCTGATGTTTTAGGCTTGATGTCCTTAGCCTACTAGATAGAGGGTCTGTCCACTCTTAGTCCTATGAATACACTATTCAGGATCTCCTGCTACGTTGGCTGTTTACCCAATTCTTCCCTGAATGGGTGCCAAGACAGCTGCAACTCTGGTCTGGTCCCGCCCTTACGTTCAGGATCAGAATGAACCCCCTCCTCCTGATAATCTCATCTATGACTCTTCTTCTTTTTAGAGTCCCCAGGCTGTTTTCTTCACTCCCCAAGACTGGACTCATGGACAAAGGGACCTCCGCCACTTCACCGGCTCCTCTCAGGTAAGTCTTAAGACTGAGGCTTTCTCCCAAGCCTCAGGGTCAGCTCCTCTTCCCCTCCAACCTTGGTGCCTCCTCTTCCTGCAGTGCACTCTTCTTTTCCTTGGACTGACCATAGACACTTCCCTGGCATCTCCTTAAATTCCTCTTCCCCTGCTTTGTTCCCTGTGGAAGCGTCTGGTTCACTGTTCTCAGGGCACAGCTGTTCTTTGTTTTTGTCCTTGACACGGTTCTTCTTTTTTCTTCCTGCCATGCTGTTTTTTTTACCCTGGCCTCAAACTCCAGCAGTTGGGCTTGCCATGGCAGCCTTTGATCTGCTGTGGCTCCAGCTAGCTCCTTTAATTAGTCAGGGCATGATGTCTCTGCTCCCTTGGCTCAACACAGTTTCCTTGACATCCGTCCTAAGTTTTGTTCCTTTTTTCCACTTTGACAGGGTGTTTTGGCCACCCTGCCACACACTTCCCCTCCTAGTGGAAGGTCCCTTGGGAGCTTCTGTTATTGTCTTTCATCCAGAATCATCCTCTTCATCTATTGCCATTGCCATGGGTCGGTTGCTGTCTGTCAATCTGGAGAGAAAATCAGCCACTATGTTCAATCATCTCAGCTGGTGTTCTGTAGAAAACAAAAAGGGTATTTTCTCCAGTATCTCCTCTGTGTTGGGCATGGGGAAACCATCAAAGGAGGAGATGCTATTCACCTTTCAGAAGTCAGTGCAGAGCCTAATAGACCCATCTGGCTTCAGTACCACCACCAGAGGGTTCCTCCTGGGATGTAAGGACTCCTTAACGATGGCTCGAGACAGCATCTGTTCTAGTTCCTTTTGTACTGGGGTATAGAGGGCCTGAGGCAATCTCCTCCAGTGTTCTCATATCACCTGTCCCAGACTCATCCTAATTCAGTGCCGTATCCCACTAGCACAACCTAGTACTTCGGTGACAACATCTCTGTACTCCTCTATGAGATGCTCAATTTGTTCCTTTCCCCCATGGGGTAACTGCTTCCCCACCACCGGTGCCAACTTGGGTTTGTCTTGGCTTTCTGTGGGCTCTGGGACCCATTCGTCAGGTACCTCTCAGGGGTCCATGGGGTATTTCTCTCACCGTTCCCACTTCTTTAGCATGTTCACATGAGAGACATGCCTACTCCTTCAGGCATCTGGGTGCTCTCTCATAATTAGTGGGGCCCACCTTTCTCCTTACCCTAAAGGGCTCCTGCCAGTAACTCAGACAGTAACTTACTGGTGTGGTCAGGTAGCAACACCAAAACCAAATCACTTTCCTGTAATTCTCATGCCCAAGTATTGAAATCATACTTATGTTCCTGGCTATCCTGGGCCTCTTCCAGGTTTTCCCGGGCAATCCGCCTTATTACCCTTTCCAACTGCTCACACATCTCTTGGACCTGGAGGGAATTCTGATAGTCTCTCAGTGCCTCTTCTTCCCAACCTCCTGGAAGCTCTCAAGGTTTATGGCTAAAGATCAACTCAAATGAAAAACAGCCCAGGGAGACCTAGGGTACTTCCTGGATTGCTAGCAAAAGGGGTGGTATACACAGCTCCCACCATTTGGGGTCCCCCTGAACACATTTCCAAATCATGGACTTCAGGGTCTGGTTGAACCATTCAATCAGGCAGTCCATTTGTGGGTGGTAAACTGATATCCTTAAGTGCCAGATCCTGAAGGTTTAACACACCTTCGTTAGGACTCTTGACATAAAATTGGTGCCTTGGTCCATGAGTATCTCCTTTGGGATCCCCACCTGGGTGATCCACTGGATCAGCTCCTCCACCACCTTGGGAGCCATCACCATCCTCATGGGTATTGTGTTCGGATAACGCATAGTGTAGTCGACTATAATGAGGGCAGATTGGAACCTGGAAGCACTCTTAGGGAGTGGGCCAATTACATCCAGTGCGATCTTGTCGAAAGGCTTAGATACAATTTCTAAAGGCTGCATGGGGGCACTGGGCAGGTGACAGTCTGAATACCACTGACACTCCAGGCAAGACTTGAAGAATCGGTCCACCTCTTTATGCAGACCTGGCCAGTAGGCCTGCATTGTAAGTCGTGAGATGGTCTTATCCCTCCCTAGGTGCCCCTCCAGTGGGTAGGGCATGGAGCTCTCTGATAATGCTGTGGTATGAAAATCTGTTCTCTCCTCCCCAGGGACCTTCCCATTATCAATCCTATATAATATGAGGCCCCTTACCTTGAAGTGCAGATATGTAAATAGTAGTTTTGGCTTTTCGACCAATCCCTCTCTTTTCGCCACATTTTCTTTAAGTACCCACCAGAAGGCTGGCTCAGCTGCCCGCTCAACCCAAAAATCTTCCCTGATGATCTCACTAAGGTCAAGGTGGGGATATCCCTTGTCTCTCTCAAGGATCGTATCCCTCCTTCCCTTGGAATCCACCTTCTATGTCTTCTCCTTGTCTATTCCCTGACAACTCATTCTTCCCCCAAGTCTGGTTGAGTGCTTCATAAAAATAAGGCCAGTCTCAGCCTACCAGCGTGGGGCAAGGCAAAGTGCGGGTGAACCCCACTGAGATCTCTTCCATCCCATTTATTACAGTCAACTGCAGCCTCCTTCGTGGGTAGGTATATGATTCCCCATGAATGTATACCATGTTGATGCTGGAGTCTGGTTCTCCTTCTTGTGGATCAATTATCCCCTCCCAAATCATTGTCTGGATGTACCCAGAACTGAGGAGAGTGGGGACGAGTGTTGAGCCAACCTTGATGTGTACCATGGGTTTCAGGGTCTTAAGTCCTTGATGTAGCCAGCCAAAACTACAGTCCATTTGTTCTTTGTGTTCTTGCTCCCTGTGTTTATGATGTTCCATATCCAGTTCAGACCCCGTCATTGTTCTATGCACTTCTTGGGACATTTCTAGGAGATGTGTCCCACGTCTCCACATCCAAAGCAGATCATGCCATGCTGGGAGGCCAGTTTTCCAAAACCAAGTGGGTTCTTCCAACTCTCCACTCTTTTAGTAGTCCCTACGAGTCTGGAACTCTGGCCCCTGGGAGTCACTTTCTCAGCTGCAGAGAAGGATTCCACCAGCTGCAGTCCTTGTTCCGTGTCTTGAGGTTGGTGCTTCCTTATCCACCAGCATGTCTCCTCTTCTAGGGCATCTACAAACTGCTCCAACATGAAGATCTCCAATATTTCCTGTACCAACTTTCCGTGAGGCTGAACCCATTGCTCCAGGGTGTCTCGGAGGACTTGGGCCAGTATTCAGGGTCTCATTTCTTCCAGCCTCTTGACGGCCCAAAATTGTTGCTGATATAATTTGAGGGGGATCTTATAGCAGTACAAAATGGCATGTTTCACCTCTCAGGTAAATCTAGGTGTTGAGGCTTTCTCCCAAACCTCAGGGTCGGCTCCTCTTCTCCTCCATGCTTGGTGCCTCCTCTTCCTGCACCGCACTCTTCTTTTCCCTGGGCCAACCATGGATGTTTCCCTGACATCTTAAATTCTTCTTTCCCCCACTATGTCCCCCATGGTGGCATCTGAGTCACTGTCCATGGGGCACAGCTGTTCTCCCTTTTCTTCCTCAGTGCAGTTCTTCTTTTTTCTCCCTCTTTTACTTCCCCCAGCCTCCAACTTAGGCAGCTGGGCTTGCCATGGCAGCTTTTGATCTGTTGTGGCCCCAGCTGGCTCCTTTAATTATTCAGAGCGCAGCGTCTCTGCTCCCTTAGCTTGACGTGGTTTCCTAGGCATTGTCTGGTAAGTTTTGTTTCTTTTTCCACTGACAGGGTGTTTTGGCCACCCTGCCACAATGATGATACATATGATACAAAGCAATGTCATCGTGCCACATCAGAAATGAAGATCTTCATGTGATTTAAATAACAATGTAAATGTTCTGTAAGCAGAAAAATAGGCCCTTAAATGTAACCAGGTTAACACTGGAGACATGTTTTGATAAATATTTCAAAACCAGCCAATATCAAACAAATGGGTATAGTAAAAAGCACATTAAGTAAACAAGCTTTTAAAATAATTTGATGGATGGGGTTGTTAAAAATGAATTTTAAAGTAGATTGTTTTCCTGAATAATACACTGGCTTTCACTGACATAAGAAGCAAGAATAATTAATGAATCTGGTTGTTTCTCTGCAGGAATGAATAAAATTGATCTGTGCAGGAAAAGGGCTTTGACTTAGCCAAAAGTAAAATTGTTGTAAAAAAACAGTACAACAGATAGAAAAAAAATTAGAAAAATCATTTTGCTATCATGTCTCCAAAACAGAAAGCTGTTGTTTGAGATGCTAAAGATGATGCTAATGATCACATTCCCCTTTTTTTTATTAACTTAAATGAGGGGGCTTTTTATTGTTAGCATGACTGGTGTAAGGTCAGATCCTACTCAGAACAAATAAATGGGGTAACTGTTCTTTCTTCATGAAGCACTGCTCGTCTTAGCCATCAGCTCCCAAGCATGTTTTATTTTTATTCTATCCATTTCTAACAATAAACACAATCATTAGCTTAACAACATATGACTCACAGGCAAAACAATGAATGCAGTTTCTATGATTTTACAACTGCTTTACTCATTATCTCTTCTACTGACGAGTATCTCTTGAGGCATAAAAATACCTGCTTTGCATTTAATCACTAATAAGCACTTCTGTGATTAGTTAGCCAAATTAAAATCTGTTCTCAAGGTATTGTTTGAAAATTCTGGTTGTGAAAATAAGTGCCCGAAGTTATGCATCTTATACCTATATTCAGCATCTGAAAAAGTGGCCTGATTTACAGAAGTGCTGAACATCCAGCAGTTCCCCCATAGACAATGTCTATTGGTCACTGAAGGTAGAGATATACCATAAATTCTATTTGTATTTTCTTTCTAGTTTTATAATATAACAAAAGAATTATTATTTTTCCATGGAGACAAACGATACATAAAAAGCTCTGATTTGCAAAAAATAGTGCATTTAAATAAGTCACCATCCACTTTAAAGAAAAGGAAAGATTTCATGTCTGACTCATTAAAATCCATTACTGGCAGTAACTGTGAAAACAGATGGTTGTATTATTGGAAATTTTCTGAATCTGCATTTCCATCCGGCTGTAAAGAACCAAAGATCCTGCCTCAAGGAGGAGAGAGAAACACAATCAGGCACAAAGAACATCCACTGAAAGGAGGCAGCCATGCTAAGACCTGGCACCCCACCAGAAGTTAGCGTAAGGTTGGGGTGTAGGGGAGGTGGAGCCCCACGGACACCCCGCAAGTGGAGTGGTGATCCCTGAGGGGACCTTTGAGGCTATCCCCCACACTGAAGTAACATTCAAACACATGGTAGGTGAGTTCAGGGGAGGCCAGAGGGACAACCGAAGACTGCCTCAGGATGCCCATGAAGCCAGAGAGTGTGCACCCTCTACAGCACAGGCCAAGGCCACATGTAAGCGGGTGTTTGAAGCCAGGTGGATGCACACAAAATTGTGCCTCCTGCCATGCCATACATGCATGGCAGGATGCCTTATTGTGTGATTGTGCATTACACCCAATTTAGCCTTTTTGTCAGTGCAGAGGGAGCCCAATCCTGGGCTTCCCCTGCATTGGCAAGAAGCAGGGTCCCATGACTGGGAGTCCCTTTTGCTAACCAGGCTTCCAGCCACAGGGACCACAGGCAGCCAGGACCATGAGTCCTGTGCCTGATGGGTCTCAAAGTCCTGGCTGCACCCCACATGTTGACAGAGATTTGTTAGATCATAAACTTTAGACATTTTTTTCTTCACTTTAAATGGAAATTGATCAAAGCTGTGTTTTTTCTATCTTTAACTATTGCAAAGAAATGAAAAGGGAAGCAACATGTAATTAACTATTGGAATTCATTGTCACAGAAGGTGATAGAGGCAGACAGCATAGCCAATGTTAAAAACAGACTAGACAAATTTATGTGTGATAGATCTTTTAATACCTGTTGAATGCAACAGTTGAAAATGGCAACTCTAAACCAGTAATGAGGGATGTCAGGAAAGGTAATAAGCAGAGAATAAGTTACTCTAGGTATATCTGGTTCAATGCTCTCCCTCCAATGCATCTACCCTGCCTTTGTCAGAGATACTAAACTAAACTGACCTTATGTTCTTATGACTTCATAAAGCAAGGGCTAAAAATGGCCTGGTAGAGAACTAGAAAACTGCCACTTAGATGCATAAAGGGCACTCCTAGAGAATACAGTTTCACCCCTAAGAATACAAGTGATCAGCCAACATGGATTTATTAAGAGCAAGTGATGCTTTGCCAATCTGAATTCCTTCTGCAACAAGGGTCTAGATGTTTTATATTGGAGAAAGCAGTAGATGTGATATTCTTTGACTTTCACAAGGCTTGATACTGCCTTCCATGACATTTCCATTATTAAACTAAGAAAAAAACTGACTAAACTACTGTAAGGAGTATGCATACCTGATTGGATCATTGTGCTCAGAGAGTAATCATCAGTGGATCAATGTCTATTTGTAAGGAAGTATTGAATGGGTTTTATCCAGTGTCTGTCCTGAGTCTGATACTGTTTAGGATTTAAGTGATGGGACTAAGTGAATTTAGGAAATGTGGAGTTGGCACCAAGTTGGGTGGGGTTGCAGACACTCTGGAAAATTATTAGGACTCAGAATGACCTTGATAACTTAGAGAAATTATCTGAAATTAATGGATGAAATTCAGTATGGATAAGTACAAAGTCCTACATTTAAAGCAGAACACATTTCATGCAAAAGTACAAATTGTGAAACAGCTGAACAGGTTGTAGTACTGCAGAAAAGGACCTGATGGTCATAATGGAATGGAAACTGAATTTCCAACTAGTATACTGGATTATGTTAAGTGGAATACTGCCTGCAAGTCAAGAGAGATGATTCTTTCACTATGTTCAACACTATGGAGGCCTCACTTACTGCATCCATTCTGGGCACCACATTTCAAGGAAAATGTGGACAGATTGGAAAGATTTCAGTAGTGGACAACAAAAATTATTACAGGTCTAGGAAATCTAATTTACAAGAAAAAGTTAAAATTTCTGGAATTATTTAGTTTGGAGAAAAACAAGACAAAGGGGAAATTTGATAGCCATTTTCAAATACAAAGAAAATGGTGATAACCTATTCTCTGTGGTTGGAGGGGACAAGACAAAAATTGACAATGAAAATTAGAACAAGGGAAATTGAGTTTGGATATTATTTTTTTTCTTGTATGTGTAGTTAAGCTTTGAAACAAGTTATCTACAGAAGCTGTAGAATCTTCATCCTTGGAAATTTGTAAGAGGAGATTAGACAAACACTTGTCTAGAATGGTTTAGACAGGCATGATTCAGCCTTGAACATGAAGTTAAACAAGGGGACTTCTCTCTCATATATTTCAGTTTCAGCAACCACTTGAATGTGTTTGAGTCCAAGCTACACTTTCCAAGAAAATACCTTCACTACAAGGCCACAGGAAAAATTCAGGATGGGATGAAATGTATATTTCTTGTTCTTGTTGAAACCATACCACTTTACATAGAACACATAAATACTGTACTGTAAAAATATTCATTGGGACAGAGAAAGAAAGATGGCATTACTCTGCAGATACTGATTACAGCATTTGTGTGAGAGAAGGCACCCCTCTCTAATAACTAATTGAAATAAAATCAGCAAATATTCAGTGACCCAGAAACTCTGTAGCCTAATCCATTAGGCTTGCTCTGATAACATCAACTGGATCAGGGCTCACAAGCAGTATAAACAGAGGAATGTCTGATTTGTTCATCTATCTGGTTGTCTAAGTGCTAAAAATAACACTTGCATGAAGGTTGTCATTCTATTTTTGGTCACATAGCCCTGCACACATGGATCACTATATACATGTGCCTGCTGCCAATGCATACTGGCATTGTCATGGGGTGGGATCCCCAGAGGTGGCTGTGATGCCCCTGGCACCTCCACAACCATGCCAGCTCTGCCCCAAGAGCGCCCTCTCATCTTGTCTGCCACGTCTTGCTTGTAAAATAAATCAGGAGGCTGCCAACGGCTGCCTTCACATTGCCCTGGGTTGCTGGACCTCACCAGAACTCACTGGTCCTTGAACCCTTAACTGAACCTCTCTTCGGTACTGCACCACACAAGGCACACCAAGCCACATGGACTGATTACATGGCTCCAAACCTCCCATTTACCATGCCCTATGTCTTGCAGGTATCACATGAATATTGTTCCCTCTGCTGGGATCTCAGCCTACTTGGCCTCCATCCCTTTTATGCGGCTAGGCCTCCTAGCCTAGACCCACTGTGTTGGGCCTGGCTTTGTGGTCACTAACTCCAATCAATCTCCTATCATCACCAGGTTCTCCAGCCCCTGCATCTGCACCCTGCTGGGCTCTAAGCAACCATGTGCCCTTGTCTGGGCACTAATGAGGCCTCCACCTCTTCTTATAGTCTCATCCCAAACCACTAGTTAAAAGAATAATACAAACATAAGCCCCTAGGCTATAACATAACCATAACCAAAAAAGATCATGCTCTGCCCCTTTAAGAAGGCAAACTTCTTCCCTTGTATAGTGTGCCTCTTAGGTCTCAGTACCTTATGGGCTCCAGGAGCCTTACTATACTTGGAGGTAGCAAAGTAAGCAACAAAATGTTTTGGGTAACTCTGTTATGCAAGAGCTCCTTCTCCCGGCAGCTGCCAGAGAGTGAACCATGCCAGTTTATATACCCTGCCTCCTTCCAGTCAGCTAACCACCTGCAACTCATAACTTAATTAGCCATTTGCTCAAGCCACCTTCACTTGTGGAGCTCTGACTAGCCTGCAGGGCCCCTCTAGCTAGGCTGCCTGTGCCCTTAAAGAAGCAGGCATGCCTTAGTGCATGCCTTAGTGCCGAGGCATCAAAATGGAAGAGAGAAACAGTGTTCCCATCTTTTCACTCTCCCCAGGTAAGAAGCACCGTCTGCCTGGAAACAGTCAACAGCACCCAACAGCACCCAAGCGCACAGGTCAGGATTGATTGGCTGACTGGCCCAGGGGATCAAACCCTGCTCCTCAAAACACCTCCGCCCTTCCACCTAGGTGTCAGGTAGATCCAATTCCATTGCAGGTTGAGTGAGCCTGGCTGGCGTCAGATGCTGGCAGGTTGGTTGCTGGCAGGCTGAATCCTGTTGTGGCAGGAGCTAGGGGTTCTGGTCCTTGTAGGGCAAGAGTCACATTTATGCTGTTTGATTATTGAGACGGAAAGGAACAAAGTCTGGTGGCTGCAGTAGCAGATTTTGGCTATGGTGATGTTGTGTCTGCCAGTACCCTGATAATCATTACAGTGCAGGCTGCTGCCATGGGAAGACTGGCCACTGCAACTAAAGCTGGGGCTCCAGTGTTAGTGGCAGGACTTTACCTGTAGTGCTGCTGGGGCAGCACCACAGGAAGCCCAGCCACCGTAGCCAGAGCTGGGGCTCTAACCGTGGTGGTGGGGCTTTGCCACCATAGCTAGGGATCCAGAACTCTGGCTGCAGTGGCATAGTTTGTCTATCTGTCTGTCTCTCTCAGAGCTGAACTAGGGCAGTGGTGCCCAAACGTTTTGCCCAGGAGGCCACATTGACAGTGACTGGTCCATACACAGGCTAAATCCAGCTGGTGCTCCTGATCCAGTGTCCAGGCAGGCACTATTTGGCCACATGGGGGATGGGGTGGGGGAAAGGAACCCAGAAGGGGAAAGGAGCTTGACCTGTGGACATGGAAGGGAGTGTGTGGCTAGGCCCAGGATGGTCAGGACCCAGCCCCAAAATGAAGACTTGGCTTTCCCAGTCCCTCAGCTGTCAGGGGGAGTGTTTTGTCACATCTGCAGCAGTACAGTGGCAGGAGAGTGGCAGTTGGAGCAAATTGCACTGGGATACTAGAGGACAGTATTGAAGCTTCTATCAGAGAAGTAAGTCTACAAGAGTTCATTTATCTGATAAAAAAATCTATCAGAGACCACTTTTCATTGGGCAAGGTAGAAGTTTCTATCAGACTTGCCATTTTTGGTCCAGTACAAACTGCTTGAACACTGGTATGCCTAGGGTTTCTATAGGTGGAAATGCAGTTTTATTAGTTCAGCCTTTTGTAGTAATGGTAGTATTAGATAATGTACATTTTATGGAAGAGACACAATATTCCAAGGAGCAAAAAAATACACGTGCAAAGATACAAAACATGAGAAAGGTAATAACTTTTTCCTTGTTACTGAATAAAATTGCATTTGATTATTAAATATATTACTTATCTACCTACATAAACACATAGGGAGACACTTGCTTTGCTGAAGCCATAATGAAACCATTGAAATTAATCAAACACTTTCTTTACCAGGGTGCTATTAATTTGCTGACAGGATTTCCACAATATGTTGGGGTTTTGACTCAACTTGAACTGACCAAGTCAATTTACTAATGGCATGAAATCCTGTCAGATGAATTAGTATAATAGGTAATATAACTTGCCTAAATTTCTGCAATGAATTAAATCAGTGTCAGTATTAATACAAAATACTATATAGAAAATTAGAAATAAGTCAACTGCGTTGCAATATTCATACGTGCTGTAGGTACCAAATAAAACTCAGAAGCTGATTGATTTGCTGACAATAAATGAGCTATTAGCAGAGTTTTTTTTCTGTTAGCAGAAGAAAATGGAAGTATTGAATGGTTTCTGAAATCAAAACATAATCTTGTTTTATCATGATAATGGGAAAAATGCTTACAAAAAAACAGGACAACCTCAGAGTAAAGAAGAGTGTGATTAAATATAACATTTAATTTTTTATAAATTTGTAATTGGAGAATTGTTTAGGTATGCCATACACTCAGACTATGAATCCTTCATAGCCAGAAAAGGGTAAAATACAAGCATATGTTTATCATCAATACCTTTAATAATATATTCTTGATATATTCTTGATATATTCTTGTATCAGAGTGGGTTGCAACTGATGTAGTTCACAGTGGATTACCAAATAGAAAACAGGCTGCTCAGTGGTTTGCGTTGGCTTTTAATTCAAAGGGCCTGCTTCTCCCATTAGCTGGAGTTTATCATCAGTCCCACACAGCTGATGGGAGAAATAACACTTTTTGAAATAAAAGCCATAACAAACAGAAAGTTTCTTTGGATAAATCTGATATCTTTTATTAGACCAACTTAAATAGTTGGGAAAACAATTTTTAAGCAAGCTTTTGGGTCCAAAAAACCCTTCGTCTGGCTAAGGAAGCATCAGCCCTTGGTGTGTGCTCTTCCTGGATGGAATGAAAAGTAATAAAGCCAGAGGCCGGGCTGGTATGCATACAAGACAGGCAGTCAGTGAAGATGTAGATTGAGGAGTCAATGGGTAAGAGACAGGCTGGGTGGTGGGGGGAAGAAAAGAGGGATGAATAGTGGGGAAGTACCTGGGGAGTCAGAAGTCAGGCAAGTTATAATGTGTCATAAATCCAGTGTCTATATTTAGTGCATGATTTTTAGTATCTAGGAGGTTGATGAAGTGGATTTCATAGGCTCGTCTCTGGGAAGTGTATTGTTAGGTTCCCATGGTTGGATATGATAGGTCTGCCAGGGTTCCCTTGTTTGTGGATTTTAGGGAGGATGTAAAAAGTCTACAGGTTAGGTAGTGGGGGGGGATCAAGGTCTGTAGTTTTTCTTGTAGTCTTGATGGAAATGATTTGAAGGTATTGTTGAGTTTCCAGACAGCTCTCTGACACCACTAACCACAAAGAACTACAAGAATATCCTACTCCTCTTTTCACCAAGGCTTTCACCCAACAAGGACACTCCTCCAGAGAGATAGATAGCACATTTGAATGATTCACCCAGATACCACCTGAAGAACTGCTGCAGTACAGAGGAAAACCCCCCACAAATCACACACCCCTGGTTATGAATTATCACCCCTCCCTCGAACCTGTATGGAAAATCCTCAAACAATTGCAACCCATACTAGAAAGAGACCCTATTCTTAAAGAGATCTTCCCAGAGCCACCCATCCTAGCCTTCAAA
>JAGPOW010003182.1:33283268-33309226 GCA_030014935.1 Caiman crocodilus
AAAGACAGGAATACCCAATTACCTGTGGGGGCACATTTCTCACAAGAAAACCACTCTCTCTCCAATCTCTCAGTCCTGATCCTCAAAGGAAACTTACAATACACTTCCCAGAGACGAGCCTATGAACTCCGCTTCATCAACCTCCTGGATATTAAAAATCAGTAACTAAATATAGACATTGGATTTATTTATATTGTTATTTATAATGTGTCACATAAATAATATAACTTGCCTGACATCTGACTCCCCAGGTACTTCCCAACTATTCACCCCTCTTTTTTCCCCCCACCACCCAGCCTGCCTCTCACCCATTGACTCCTACATTTACATCTTCACTGCCTGCCTGCCTTGTAGGCGTACCAGCCCAGCCTCTGGCTTTATTACTTTTCATTCCATCCAGGAAGAGCACATACCAACTGCTGATACTTCCTTAGCCTGACAAAGGGTTTTTGTACCTGAAAGCTTGCTTAAAAATTGTTTTCCCAACTATTTAAGTTGGTCTAATAAAAACTATCAGATTCACCCAAAGAACCTTGTCTGCCTATCTCCTTAGACAAACATGGCTACAACCTATGCCCCTACAGCAAACAGATGCAGCACCTCAGTGATCCCACACAACTGTTTGCTTTGTGGGTGACTGCACATCCCTGGCTAGTTTGCAAAACCTTATCTTCACAGGAGGGTAAGGAACAAACACTGTGGGGCATCTGGGTCTTACTTTACTTAGCATTTCAAACATTAAATACTATGAGCCATAATTTTCCCTCTTCTGCATGTCTAAAACTCCATGGAGATCAATAAACAATTGCAGAGGAAATTTCAAGGTCACAAGAAAGAACTGTTAGGACAAAATTCCATTTCACCTAGCAGATAACTAAAGTGCATTTTGAGACTTGTTACCAGAGGGGTAAAGGCATAGAGTCTATGTCCTGGGAAATGGCTGTATTAATCCGTATTCTAACAAGGCTTACAAGACTAATTCTGAGTTACTCAATGATTGTTTAAGAGAAATTCTATTATCATCTCTGAGAGTGTAAACGACATGGGCAAGTCCAGGATTTTGAAAATGGGAGTGTAGATAACGTGGTGCATCATCACATATAACATAACATACATTTTTCTCCAGGTAAAAAGAAACTGGAAGCTTTACAAATATTCCAGGGGACTAAGGATGTATTATTCAGTTTAAAGTTGAAGCCAAAACAAATATAACTTTATTGGAATGTCCATTCATTTTCTGTATCATATATTATGTATAAAAAACACAAACTAGGCAAAAATAATCAAAAGATTCATAGATTGAAGAGTCAGAAGGAACCACAAAGAATCATTGTGTCCGACCCCCTGCCCCTGGCAGGAAGGAAGACCGAAGTCAGATGACGCCAGCCAAGTGTCTATCTAGCTTCCTCTTGAAGACCTCCAAACTGGGTGACAGTACCAGCTCTCTTGGGAGCCCACTGCAGATTCTGGCCAACCTTACTGCAAAAAATGTCTTCCTAATGTCAAACCTGAATCTGGTCTCCACTAGTTTGCACCCATTATTCCTACTTACTCCTAGGGGTGCTCTGGTGAATAGCGCTTCTCCAATTCCCTGTTGTCCTCCCTTGATAAACTTATATGCCGCTACAAGATCTCCCCTCAGACGTCTCTTGTGAAGGCTGAAGAGATCCAGATCCCTCAGCCTCCCCTCATAGGGTCTTTCATGGAGGCCACTTTTAACAGGGGGGCCTTCTCGGGGCCCATTTGCCTTTGCCCCACCTACCTGTTTCTGGGCCAACCACCCGCTTTCTCTCCTGCCATGCCCTGTTGTTAATTAATGATCTTAATTAGGCAGGAGGCTGCCCAACTCTTACCCTGATGCCAGGGAGAGCTATCTGCAGCTCCATTCCTCCCCTGAACTGCAGCCCAAGCCTCGTAGATGGCATCCACACATGTTACTCTCACCGGCTCCACACTGGGCCCCAGAATCCTCCAATCAGGACCCTCTAAGATCACTCCATTCAGGTGGCCTACCCCTCCTTCATTCGGGCTACCTAGCTCCCTGAAACTATTTCCCTTCTCAGGCATGGTTGCCCCGGGACCTTTGGCCACACAGGCCCTGGCTTCACCTTCAAGGCCAGTCGGAACCCCAGGCGCACACCTCTGGGCATCCCTCACGGTGGGCCCCTGGCCATTTTGACCATTCTGGTCCTGGCCCTAGCACTGACCAGTCGAGGGCACTCTACATCAGGCCTCTGAGCCTCTAGCCCCACTCTCTTTCTAGGCCTACCTTCTGGCCCCTACTAGCAGGTGACCCACCTTTCACCAGGGTGGTAACTGGCCTGGCATTTCCTGGAGGCTCCTGAGCCACTGAGAGCCCCACCAGTCTACCCGCTCCAGGCAGGATGCAGTTTTAGGTCATGCCCAGGACCAAGAGCCTCCTAGCCATCCCCTACAGCTTCTGCCCTTACCTCCAGGATGAGGCATGAAGCCTTACAGCCAGGCAATGTTACTGCCTCACCTGCCAGCAAGGAACTGATCTGTTTATATAGGTAGCCAGGGATCTAAAATGGCTGCCACAATCAAGCACCTGCTGGCTGCTTGGCTCAGGTCTTAAAGTGGCAGGCACAAACAGTGCCCTGCCACACCACTAATCATGCAAGTGGCTCTCCTCTGAACCCTCTCTAGATTCTCCATGTCCCTCTTGAAGTGCGGTGCCCAAAACTGGACACAGCACTCCAACTGCAGCCTGACCAATGCCTCACCTCTCTCGATTTGTTGGTCATGCATGTGCTAATGAACGACAAGGTGTAATTGGCCTTGTTGATGGCGTCATTACACTCCCAGCTCATGTTCATCTTGGAGTCTTGGTTTCCTTTCAGCATCATTTCCCTTGCTGGGCCTTCACAAATGTGCTCTTTCATGATTTTTTCCAGTATTTTCCCAAGGATAGAGGTAAGACTGACTGACCTAAAGTTACCCAGCTCATCCCTTCTCCCCTTCTTAAAAATGGACACCACATTGACCCTTTTCCAATATTCAGGGACCTGGCTGGAGCACCATGAATGAATGAAACAGCCATGCCAGCAGCTCAGCTATGACACTGGCCAATTCCTTCAGCACCCGTGGATGGAGATCATCTGGGTTGGCCGACTGGTATCCATCCAGCCCCTCCAAGTGCTCCTTATTAGATGTTGTTTCTCTAATTCTGATGCCATTAGAGTTCATGCACATCTCTTTCAGATCATAAACCAAAATCTAGCCTTCTTCAGCATCTTGATTGTGCATCCTATACTTCACCAAAAGTTATTTCCACAACTGAGCTGATGTTCCTGCACAGGAGATGATGTTTCTAGCTAGAGTTAAAAAATAGCCTGCAGGCCTATGAAATGGGAGCTCCATTAAGAGGAGCATCTAATAGATAGCAAAATGCAAAAGAAAGGTTAACTTGATTAATGGAACATCAAGATTGTTAAAAAGAGGATGATCATCAACACCTGTAGAATGAAGAGTTTAGAAGGAATCAGGTAGATTATAATGAGCCATGACATCAACTGAGTCCCTCACTGCTGCCTAATAGGAATGCTGCCTGAATAGGAACCACTGCCAGGCAGTTGGTTTTAAAGTTTGGGAGGATCAGCAATCAAAGGGGGAGAGCAACTGCACCACTCCATACCTTCTGGATCTGCCTCTGGTAATGGACTCTATTATAAAAATAGTATCACCTTCCAGACATGCATCAGGGTACCCTGTACTGGAGACACTTATGCACCCAAAGGGATAACAGAATCATTCCTACACTCTCATCAGTTAACTGAGTCTCAAATTGCACCATGCAGTAAGAAATGATGCAAAGGATAACAGAGCTGAATGGTTTGTAGTGAGCTCCCTCCTATGCAACACACTATATGAAACTGGATCACTAAACTGGACAAAGATGGAGTCCTCCCAAGGAGAGATGAGACTAGCAGGTCTCTTGGACCTAGAGACGGTACTACACAATTGGTCTTCTAGCTGCTCATCCAAAGGGAGAGTGGGATTTGCTGGACAGCTGAGGTAATGTGACCAGCAGACTATATCACCTGTGGGATAGTCTCCATAACAATAGTTCTCAACATTTTTAGACTCAAGGGCCCCTCCATAACTTGTATGAACTGAGCAGCACCCAATTCAAAAACTAATTTATTACAGCACTACTTTCCTTGCAGGGGGCCTGGGAAATGGGGGCAGGAGAGCAGAGGGGTAAGCCTGAGCCTGCACTTATCTCCTTACACTGGTACCTCCCCAGCACCCTAGTTGAGAATCACTGCTCTACAGTGGGTACATCTACATGAAATGCTTTACTATGCAGTAAAGCAAATTACTGCACAATAAGCTTCACCATCTACACATGCAGACACTGTGCAGTAATTTTCTCTACTCTGCAGCTAATTTGCTACCTGCAAATGCAGGGATTCCCCACCCAGCCAGGGGCTCACTGGTAGCAACCCCACCAGTGGATTGGGGAGGGTGGCTGGGAAAGAGCAGAGGGTGTGGGGAAGGTCCCAGCTCCCTGACCCATCCCCAGAGCTCTTTCCCAGCCCCCTGCCTTTGACTAGGAAGCTGGGGCCAGGAACTCTCTCTTGTTGAGGCAGGGGGACATTGCTCCCTGTCCCAGGAGTTGTCTGCTGCCGAATGGGCTCTGGTGGTGAAGCTTGGACTGAAACAATCCCCCAGCCTTAGCCAGAAGACAGCGGTCTCTTGGCCCCATGCTCCCTGCCAACCCCTGGACTACCATACAGGGGTAGCCTGGAGCTACACCTAAATGCTGCAGGGGGGCAGAGCAGGGTAAATCCCACTGCAGGTAAATCTACTCCCAAATGTCTGCATGTGTAGATGCCTGCCCAGGTTGGGTTTACTCTGCAGTAAATTACTGTGGAATAAACCCATCTAGCAGCATTGCAAATGTAGATGCAACCAGTGGGTGGGAAAATTCTACTACCAGAATTCCTGCAAGCAAAATTCCCCCTTTTTGCCCTTTATTTGCATTTGTATTTTGTTGCTGCACTTCCTTAATTGTAAAGCTATTAATAACTTACATTGATTATCTTACTAGGTATTCCTTAGTGCTTTAATTTATGAATATTCTGTAACACACAGGAGAATAAAAACTAGTTCATTATCAGTCATTTCTTATCAAGTTGTATAATTATTAAAATCTTGGCCATAACATTTCATTCAAATTCACAAAAGTCAAAATATTTAAAGTTTCTCAACTCCTCCTGTGCTTTTACAGTATTTGCCTTTACTGATAAATTTAACATGATAAGGAAAAAGTATGCCCTATAGGGAATCATCTACAAAAGGCATCAAGTGTCCAGGAAAACCCATTAGGTTCAGCTGCTGTAGGGTGAGATTCTCCTCTGTGGGCATGTCTACGTGAGACATTTACTGCAGAGCTGACTAATTAGGTCCACAGTAAATATCCCAGGGCATCTATACATGAACAGCAAGGCAGCTCCAATGCACTGTAATTACAGTATGTTAGAGCCAGGGTTGCTCAGCACAGTCTCCACATTCTGCACATGAATAAACTCCAGAACTGACTGCCCCAGAGTTAATTGCTCCTGGGAACACATTCAAATGGCATGTCAAGGAGCAAAAAACTCTGGAGGAATAAGCCCCAGAGTTTATTCATGTACACTAATTTTACATGTAGATGCATCCTGTGGAACAAAAATCCAGAAATAGCACAATATGCCATCCTCACCTTTTCGGATTTTGCAGGAGTCTTTCACTTTCAGAAACGCAATAAAATTCTACAAAATTGTGCAAAGCTAACAAGCAAAAAAATGCAACCAATAAAAATCCCTGTATGTAACATCAAATACTTAGCTACATTAATGAAGGAATCAAAATACAGAAATGTAAAATTAGATTTTCTACTGCAGCCTTACGGCTCTATTTTGGTAAATTGATGGCTCAACGCATTGTCATTTACTCAGTAACAATAAGATTACAATTTCCCCTTATTTTTTATTCATTACCCATTTTTAGCCTTCTTGTCAGATACAATGTACTTGGCAAGCTCTGAACAAGATATTTAAATTATTGTGTAGAATTGCAAAATATAAAATAATTCTGAAAAGAAACTGTTAGGTATGATACATTACCACATCTGAAAACAACTGGTTATATTGCATTTGGCTTCTGTCTAGTGGCAACCCAATCCTTTTTTTGAACCTTCATTGTCTTTAGTCTGCATCATCACTGTCCTAAAATTATTGAGAGGGATCAGTCCTTTTTGTAAAAATGTTTTTGTATAAAATGATGAAATATTTCTTTTTGTATCTCTGATCTCTCATTTTCTTTAATTAAAATACAATGGATAGTTTTGATCAGTGAAAATCCTGAAATGCTTATGAACTACTTACAGAATACCTTTAACGCTTTTCTCTAGTAGTAGTATAGCTAGACTCAAATAAATCAATGTATTTTGCAATTTTTAAGTCATTCTTACATTGGATGCAAGTTTTAACATCTTCCCCTCTGAAGTTTAGGAATAAATTTCCTCTCTGAAGTTTTAGAAAAAATTTAACTTACAAATGGTAATATATTTCTTTATTATGCCAAAAAGCTGAATGTTAGGGATCAAAATGAACATAATGAGCATTTATATCAGTGTATTCAAATGAGACTTATTAAAATAAATTATTAGTCCATTGCTCTAGAATTTTATTATTAATCAAAATAAATTCCTGAAAGAACTTGAATGTCAATATTAACATACTTTTTTTTTCAGAGACCTGAGGAAGGGTACAGTAATAACCAAAACCTTGTCTACATCCCTGGCATCTATACAGTTGATCCGATAAAAGATACTACCCACACAATCCTTGCTTCTAAAATTGAAAGACTCACATACTTTTATTATTTTGAAAACTATGATCCAACACAATCAAAGAATTAAAGTATCTGCTTGACTCCAGTGAGACTATTCATTTACTTATGCAATTGTTTATTTTTGTTGAATCAGGATCTAATCAGTGAAATCAGGTAGCACATCTTTCTTAAGTACCTGCACAGGGTTGGTTTTTTCCTGCCTATTTGTTTATTAACACAAAATAATTCAGTATTGATATTGTTGAATATATACTGTTAATAGCACTAGAAAATTATTGTGGACTGATCCTAGGGAAAATGAATGCATCCACCAAATAAATGTCTTGTTCTCTTGCCTCCAAATGTTAAAGTTAAGAGCCTTGGCCAGCACAAGATAATCATGCCAAAGCCAAGCAGTGCTCAGGCATTATTTTTTATTACAAAACAGGGCACATCTACATGTACCTCTACAGCACCGTTGCTACTGTGCCATCATTTAGTACTCTTCTCTGAAAGTACTAAATGAAAACACAGTAAAAGTCCATACCATGCCACACCGGCAGCACATGGTTATTTTTAGCCGCTACATTGTCGTAGCAATGTACTATACTGAGGGAGCACATTGCTGCAGTCATATAGTAGCAGCACCATGGTTTTTGCCTGCAGATGCAACATCACCATAGTACATAGCTATGGCGACATAGCATCACGTGTATGTGCAGCCGCAATCCATCCCTATGTATGGCCTGTAAATGTCATTAATGTAATTCAGCTATATAAGACAAACTAATTTCAGTGAATTTTTAGTTACCAGTATCAGAGAGAGAATCTTGGTGTTTCCAGATATGAGAAGTGGCACCTTTGTTAGATTCAATCCAAGCATATATTGCTAACCTGCATGGATACTTGAGAAGACTATGTTGCATCAATACTTCTTTATGCTAGTTGAAACTAAAGTCCATGGTGAAACCACCCTCTTCATTATTGTGCTGTAACTATTTTGTAGGTAACTAGAAAATTTTAAGCACTAAGAATAAAAAAATCTACCCTTTAATAAACAGTATATTAACATGAGAGGCGTGATAGCAGTACTTTCTACCCACAGTTTTGGAACAGTTGTGTATACAAAGTAAAAAAAATATCAATAAAGCCAAAATTTCATTTGTTTGTACCTTTTTCTGACAGTTCACTGAACGTAGGTATCAAAAGTAAATTACCAACCAAAACCAACCAAAATAAATTACCATCCTGATAGGCAGGATTCCTTGGAAAGCAGCTTTGAAGAGAAAAGTAGCCCACAAGTGCTAGCTGTGCTTCAAGGAGGTTCTCCTAAGGGTAAAGGAGCAAACTACCCAGACAGAAGAGAAAAATGGGAAGTGCAATAGGAGAACAGCCTGGCTAGATAGAGATCTCCTCAAGAAGCTGAAAATCAAAAAGAATACTATAATAAAGTAGAAATTTGGTCATAGTACTAGAGTAATGGTATTGCAAGAAGAAGACCAGAGATTCCATAGGCCCCTTGCAAAATGTGGAAGGCAATCTGGTCACAGACAATGCAAAGAAGGCTGAAGTATTTTTGCTTCATTTTCACAAATAGGGGCAGCTGCCAGATGATGAATGCAGAGCAGGCAGTGGTACAACCTATAGGGACCTGGACCCAGCTTCTGCCAGGTAAATAGGGGGTTGGGGGCTGGAGGAGGGGGGAGGGAATCTTGAGGGAGGCCATCTCCAGCCTCTTGCTCATTCTCCTGCTTATCTCCAGCCTTCTGGAGAGAGGGGGCTGAAGAGAGTAGGAAGCTGGAGACAAGCCCCTGGAGATACATTGGAGACTTCCCCTGCTCTCTCCAGCCTCCTGCTCATTCTCTGCTACTGCCATTAAGTGTGGGGGGCAGTTGTGAGAGCAAGTGGGGAGTTGGGGGAATGAACAAGGGGCAGGGGGAACAAATGGGGGATGGTGAGAATGAACGGGGGATGGGAAAAAGGAACAGGGGGCTGGGGGAATGAATGGGGAGCAGGGACTAGGGGGAATGAGCCTCCTGCTCGCTCTCCTATTCTCTCCAGCCTCCTGCTCGTTCTCCTGCTCCTCTCCAGCTTCCAGAGGCTGGAGAGAAGCAGGGGAATGAACAGGGGGCTGGAGACCAGTGGGGGGTCTGGGGGAGGCTGGGACCCTGCAGGGAGGGTAGTCCATGTGCTGCATGGAGGGGCTGTGCCCTGTGGGGAGCAGGAGACCATTGGCAATGTGTAGGGGGTGCACGTGGCTGCAGGTACACACCCCCTAAGTGTGGCGCTGCACCCCCTTAAAAAAGGCACCACCGACACTGTCATCCCCCTCCCACTCCGGCTGCCAGCGATGGCATGTGCAGGCAGTCAGCAATCGCCACTGGCCATGCCTGATGCTGCCAGTGACATCTGCAGGTGCTCACTGACCCCCAGTTGGCACTTGCCACCTCCCGCTGACAGCATCAACAGCATCTGCTGGAGCTCCCCGCTTACCACCTCTGCCACCCTCCTGCTGCCGCCATCACCGCCATGCCTCCCCAGCCACTGGGGGCACATAGCATTCATGCAGGAGACCCACTCCTTCTAAGCAGCCCCCACACCTACAGTCCCCCCACACCTAACCACACACTGACTCACATCCCCCCACACCCACCCACATCACCCTTGCCACTCCCTCCTGCAAAACCTACATCCCCCCATCACACACTCACCATGTGATAAAGAAACCAAAAGCAAACTTTAAAACATATAGATATTTAGGATTTATTTTATTGTGATGCTAGACACACTGGTAGGCTTCCACATTTTTTTAACAATGTGTTTACAATGTTAAAGAAACAGCAATAATAGCAATAATAATAACAGCAATAAAACATTGCCCATCTGATCAATCCCCCTCCCCCACATCTTTTGTTCTTATTCTGGAAGAATGTGGATTTAGGGGTATTTGAAAAAGTGAATTTGGATGCTGCTTCAGCAATGTAGCTGACACAAGGGGCTAGTGTCCTCAGATACCAAGTGCCTGGACCTCGGAAGCTCCTGAGGGCAAGTAGCCCTTAGCTGCTTGCCAGGGCAGCTTTTTATACTGCTGGGGCCAAATTTTCTTCCATGATAGTGACAGACTCTGTGAATGAAGAGAGAGTGGTGGATGTTGTGGACTATCTTGAGTTCAGCAATGGTTTGACACCATCTCCCATGACATTCTCATTAAAAAGCTAAGGAAGTGCAGACTAAATTAAAGTACTATGAAGTGGATACATAACTGGTTGGATCATCATATTCAGCAAGTAGTCCTCAACGGCTCGCTGCCTGTGTTAGGGTGACAATATTTGGATCTTAAAGAGCACTGGATTTGCAGCTGAATAAAAGGCACAATCTGTGGTCTAGCAGAGCTGCTAAACACAAGGCAGAATGATATATTAAAAATATATTGCAAGATGCTTGGGCAACCAAATTTTGCTTATGAATGCTTATGGTAAGCCAGCCATTTACTTATGCTAAGTAACCATCTTAACTGTGTCAACCATTTTCTGAGGGAAAAGCAGCAAGTAAATCTGTGTTAGTCTGTGTGCTGTGAGCCAACTATAGTAAGGAACGAGATAAGATACAGGGATCCAAAAAAGATAGAAGATGGTACAACCAGACACAGAAACACAGACTGGAATGTGGAATGTGGAAAACAACACATAATGGGTAACAGAATCCAAGATGAACAAATGCAAAAAGGTGAATGGTGATTGATGAAGAAGCCTCCAGAAGCTTCCAGGTTTTGGTTAAAGTCCACCTATTGACTGAAGAGCAGGAGTCAAGGTCTTAGATATGTGCTCATAGCAAAAAAACATGTAAATGGATGAAATGCAAAGGCAAGTCCATGCTAATGAAGCAAACAGAGGCAGAGCTTGAGATAGGAGGAGAAAAGGGTGGAACATAGGAGAGGTGAGGGTAGAATAAATGTTACTAAACATGCACCAAAGTGTATAGATGTAGAAAAAAAACTAGTGTTCATTGCTGCTCCTCATCTCGCCCGAAGCCGTCTCCATTCTGAAAAAAGCTGTTGCAAGCAATGTTTGCTGGTGTTTGCTCCCTGCTCTGCTCTGGCTAATGAGTAACAGGATCCATGGGTAATTGGACTGTCATCTCCCTAGTCATTGGGCACTGCATGGAGTCAAGGTCTAACAGTCTGGTTAGAAGGAGGTATTAAGAGGGGTCCCCCAAGGGTCTATCCTGGGTCTAGGATTGTTCAACATCTTCACTAATGATTTGAATGATGGGATCAAGTACACACTTAGCAAACTTGTGGATGATGGAATCAGTGGAATCAGTTCAGTGGAATTGTGGACACTTCAAAGGGTAAGACTGGGATCCAGAATCACCAGAATAAACTGGAAAAAATGGTCCACAGTAAAGCAGATGTGAGTCAACAAAGACAAATACAAAGACCTGCATTTGGAATGGAATAGCTGCATGCACAAATACAGCTTGGGGAATGAATGGCTTGGCTGCAGTGCTGAAGAGAAGGATCTGGGGTTACAGTGGACCACAAAGCTGAATATGAGCTAACAGTGTGCTCTTGTTGCAAAAAAATGCCAGTGGCATCCTGAGTTGTTTTAACATGAGTGTCATTTGAGAATCAAGGGAAGTTATTCTATTCAGTACTGATTAGACCTCATCTGGAGTACTGTGTCCAGTTTTGTACCCCACATTTCAAGAAGTACATGGACAGTTTGAAAAGAATCCAGTGCAGGGCAATAAAAATTATTAGGACCTGGGAGATGAGGCTTATGAGGAAAGTCTGAAAAAAATAGGATTATTGAGTCTGGAGAAGAGAAGGCTTAGAGGGCATTTGATAAACAGTTTTCAAATGCCTGAAGGATGACTGCAGAGAGGATAAGATAGGCTTTTCCCTATGGTTGTAGGGGACAGGGCTAGGAGCAATTTAGGGTAGAAATTAGGTGAAACTATTTAACTTAGATGGTGGTCAGACATTGAAACAGGCTACCTAGAGCAGTTGTGGAATCTAGATACTTGGAAAATTTCAGAACTAGTTTAGACAGACACTTAGCTGGGATGTTTTCCTCAGGGATGCTCTTGCCTTGAGCTGGGAGCTGGACTTGACCTTGTAAGGTCTCTTCCAGGCCTAGTTTCCTATAGCAGGTCTTGTGAAGATTAGCTTAGACTCATCTGTTCCAAAGCATAAATAATTTATTTTCCATCAATATATATTTTAGATCTACAGATTTAAATGATTGGTAATGTTTTTCAAACTTTGTATTTTAATCTAATAACATACCAAGATAACAGTTATGAAAATTATTCATATTCATACTTAGTTTCATACCAGACACACTGTATTTTATTAGGTGTCTTTTAGTGTTTTCAGTCTTAATGTTATGCCATCTGCTTTTCAACCAAGTGTTTTGAAGTAATTAATTTTCTCAGGTAGTGCTGTCCAGATTTTTTGGACTGAAGTATTATGTAAACAAGATTCCTGGGTTAGAAAACAGAACAAAGGTACTTTTTTCTTAGATAAATATATCATAATAGCAAAGGCAAATTCTCAAGGTTGTTTCTATTAAATACATTTTAGAGAGACAGATACACAAAATGACTAAAATAGTTTTTATTTCCAAAGACAACACCTGTAATCCACAAAAGAATAACACTGGCATAAAATGGCCCAAACACCCAATGTACTGTACATGCAAGAATATTCCAGCTAGCCAAAATCAATTCTATTGTTGATTTATTCTGAGATACATTTGGCTTGTTTTCTGCTTTAAAAAAAAGCTTCACATTCCATTCTGCTTCATAATGAAGACCTCAGAAATGAAGACCTTCATAATATGAAAGCAATAAAGCAGAACAAACAATTTATTTATCTTTTTTCAAATGTTGTTATGATGATATAAAAGTGTTCAACTCCCACAGTGTTGTTTTTATTTGACTGCAATATGAACAGACTTCTGAGGAATGGAGGCACAATATAGGCAATTCAATACATATTTCATATTGATTCAAATCCATTGTAGGAATAAAAATTCCTTTATACTTCACTACCAAATAAGTGTAATATGAAAACTTCAATATGATGTTGAATTATGGTATTGGTATTGGTAATACAGTTATTATAATAATGGTGGTAATTATTTTACTAGGATTCAACCAAGGTGAAATTGTCATTTCTCTCATTTCTTTCTATCCTTCTGTCTGACCTCCCTTAGTATAGCCTTTAGTCTCCTCCTCCTCTCCCTTTACTCATCATCTGACACGCTCTTCAATTATTATGGTCGTGGCCAAATCTCCAATTTAGCTATAATTTCTAGGCCTGTGTGAACTGGCTAGTATTCACTTTGGATTTGGATTTGGCCAATTCAGGGGACAGTGATTTGATTCAGTGATTCAAATTCAGTGATTTGGCTAAATCTGAATTGGAGATTTGGACACGACCATAATGGCCAAATCTAATCAAACAGCTCCCATCCTCTGCCCGCTATCCCAACTCCATCAATGGCTGCCTGGCCTGGCCCCAGCATCCCAGCACTTAAAAAAAAAACAACCCCACACTCACAGGCTCCTGCTAGGCAGGGAGACAATCCGCATTGCTCTCCACTGCCCTGCACTGCATGGGGGAGGGAGGAGGGGGCTCTGCCATGAGCCCCCAGAGGCCCCAACAGTCATTGCAGCAGCCAGTGAATGTGGCGCTTTTAAGTGCCAGGACGTTGGGGCCAGGCAGGGCAGCAATTGATGGGGCTGGGAGGGCAGGCAGGGGTCAGGGGATGGGGCCTGGCTAGGGTCCCCCCAGGGTCCCCACCCTACCCCTCAAGCCTCCCACTCCCATGTTACCGGGATGGAGCCCAGGTTCAGCTCCCTGTGGCAACGAGTAGGGACTGCCCATGTCCCTGAATCCTCTCTGAATCTTTTCCAAATTGATTCAGAGGCTTCCAAATCAATTCAGACCTTTTAATTAGTCTCCCAGTATAATTCAGATTCAGAGACTCAGCTGCTACATCGGGCCAAATTTCCTCCAAATCAAATCAGCAACCGAAGCTTCACACAGACCTAATCATTTCTTCCAAATTCACTAAGTTTTTTGTCCCAATCTACTATTTCTCCTTTCTACTCTCCACCTTTTGCACCCTCTGCATTCAAATTAGAAATCTCTATCTTCTATCTTGCCTCCCTACTGCCTGCAGGGTCACTGAATGTATAGGAGAGAAGCTGCCTGCTCTGAGTTCTGGTGCCCATATCTGTTCCAATATAGAGACACTAGAAGTGGACATTCTAGGGTAACTCTTGAATCCTCACGGCCTTGGGATGCAGCATGGTCATTGGCTCTGTAGAAAGGGTATATACATAGCTGGTCACATATAGAAGCTGTGGAGGGATAGTGTATGTTCATTGATGTCTAGATTAAGAGCTGTAAAAGACTCAAACTGTTCAGTGAGGGTGGAATCTTCAGAGATCAGACCTGTTAAACTCTTGTAGGTGCAAACTAAGATTTTTTAAAAGCTTTTAACTTGTCCATATTTGTTGTCACATGACAGCAAAGAATGTATCTTTGACAAAGTCCTTGCTCCAATGACTAGGGTGAAAAAAACATTCAAACAGAGATTACCAGTTTTTTAAACACACACAAAATGTTTTCCTTGCCTTGCTCTCAAACAGCTGAACCATTTTTCACTGATTTTTTTTAAGCAGAGACATCTCTTCAGAAAAAAAATAGCAATTCACACCAAATAGTTGAAGTTTAGCTAACAGTAACTGAAAGCAGAAATCTCAGCCAGCCCAAGTGATAGGAGTGCCAACACTCTCTCCTGTAACCAAGACAATTTAAACCCTCAGTGAAAGCTGCCAGGTAAAGTGTTCCTTATTACCGTTAGAAGTAATGGTGAGCTTATCACAATATGTTCTATACCAACAAAAAAATTCTTCATGACCAGAGGCATACCAAGTTCTTTCAGCACCTGGAGAGGATGTGCTCCCTGAAGGCTGCTCCTAGTGCTCCATTTTCCCCTTCCCCCCAGGTGTAAGACTGTACGTCCCATGGCAAAGCCCGTTGGGGTGGGGGGGATAGAGCAGGTCATCATTCCACCCTACTGGCACCCCCACTCCAGTTACACTACTAGGCATGAGGGTGCACCTCCTCTGGTCCTATAGCCAGGCTGTGCAGGGCTGTGCCTGCTTTGGCAAATGTTCCTGGTGGAAACGGGGCTATACTAGTGCCCCCCTAAACTGGCACCTGGAGCTGGTGCACCACTCAACCCCCCACCCAGTTATTTTATTGTCCATGAGTGCCTCACTGGCATACTATATATATACATACTGCATATATATGCACCTACCAAAATTCCACACTAGTAATGCTTTTGCTAACCCTGCATTCAACAGAGAAGTGGTCAAAAGAAAACCCTTCATCCAAAAAACAGGCAAGAGCATGTATTGTATCATATCACTTAGCATGTTGAACAGAAGCATAATGAATGCAAACATGGAGGGCAATAAGTGACAACTTAGATTATCTATTACTGATAAAAAAACTTCATTTCCAACTACATAAATATGGCAAATTTTTCAAGAACACTTCATTCCATGTGAAAACACAAACCCTAAAATAATGTCGAATTTAAGTATCTGAGCTCCTTGTGAACATCAATGGGTTCCATCTTCCTAATAATCCAGTGGAGTACGCAAGTATGATTTCTATTCTACATTAAGAATGAAACATTAAGGCACAAAGCAGATTTCTAGAGTCACACAGCAAGTCTGTAACTGAAAGAGAATTTGAACTCAACTCTTCTAGTTCCAGTACAGCATCTTGACAAGCCTTGCTATTAGCAGGCAAAGCTATTGAAGTATTGTCAATGACTCTACCTATTTGTTTGTTTTACCTATTTGTTTACAAACAGACCTAAGAAGCATAGAGAGAAATGTACTGTTCTCATCACTTCCCTTTTCAATATTTAAAACAAAGGATGTAGACTGAAATTGGAGCCTGTTGTTTCCTGCAACTCCCTTTCATTTTTTAAGTCTATTCTCATAAATTCTATTCTCATAAGATTTTTAGAGCCTCACAAGGTAGTAGTGGCTAAAATGACTTGGTAAAAACCAAATGTGTTTGTGTCTGACACACACAAATACACTTGGTTAAAACTCTGTATGTGTCCTGGGTAGGTGGGTGTGCATGTGTGTCAGATGTCTGGGTGGGGTGGGGGTATGTATTGGTGCGTGGGTGTTGGATGACAGGGTTCTGTGCCCATCTTTGTTCAGGACACCTGTTTTCTGTGTGCATCACTCCACATGTGTGCACCCCATGCATGCACGCAGGTCCATGCACGCACCCACCCAAAACCCAGGTATCTGGGGCACAACTGGGCCACAAACTTTCACACAGCTGATAAGGATGATGCTTGCCTCCTGCACAACTCCCCGTTCCCTGAGGTGATGGAGAGTGGATGTTATGCTCCTTGGGTGTCCAATTTTGTCATCAGTGTCATCACTCCCTCCCCATCCTTGTTGGAGGCCTGGCATAACCCCTCCTTCCCTGGCTCATGAGGCCTTAAGGGGGGCAGCTGCACTGCTGGAAAGAACACTTCAACCTCGGACCAGGCCTGGCATCATGAGAATACATAACAAAAGCATAAGGGAGAAAATGAGACCCCACCCCCATCAGTGTGCGGGGCCCCAGCTCTGCCCTGCAGTGGGCTGTCCAGATCCATGAAGCCCTGGCTAACTGCTGCCTCACCCTCACATGTGGGGAACTCTCCTTAGATGAGTAGGGCCTGAGGGGTTTGAGCACCCACTCCCTGGCAGCAGGCCATGGGTCTCATGCCATGGGATCCTGGTTCTGCATCATGGGCAGCACTGCGCACAACCCAGGCTGCCTGGACACCATTCCCCTTCTCCTCTTCTTTCCCAACCCACACCAGAGGCACACATTGCAAGGGAATGCAATGTGAGGAAAAGACATGCCTCAGTTTAAAATGTTGCAATTGCAAAGCTTGTCCTGCATTTAATGAAGAAAACCTGTTAAATATTACCTATGTTCCAGCTTGGTCCCTCCTCTCCATTAACACAAAACAGCAAAACTATGGCATCAATGGCAGGGGAAGACTTGAGAATGGGATGTCAGAACCTGAAAGGAAGTTTGAGGTCAGGGGAAATGTCACAGGGCCTGAACTCAACAAACATGAAACCTTAGATGGGAGGCATGGGGTACGGACCTTTTGACCTGGCACCCTATTTTAAAGGGTCTGGAGTCAAGACTGAGGACTTTGTGTAGGAGCTGGACAGCTGCATGATCCCAGACCCAATGTCAATCAGAGAGCTGCAGGCTGGAAGGCATTACTACAGCAAGTACCAAAGACTGCTGGCCCTCCTACATGGGACCCCTGGCCCCTTGGCCCCCAAGGCCATGTCTTTCCCTTCAAGAACCATGGAACCTGGGGCATATGTCAGGCAGCCAGCCTGAGCTGGAGGCTGCTCCCCTGCAGTGGGACCTGGGCCACAAGTGTGTTCCCCCCCCCCACCGGCCTCCTAGTGGTGGGGTGGAAGAGCTGGGGCCAATGGACTTTGCTGCCAGAAGCTTCCCCAGTGACCACTTGGCCTGGCAGGCTAGTGGGCTGCAATCTCCTGCCTGTTCTAAGCACTCCTATACCCCTTCATGACCTGGACCCACTTGGGGGGCCTGCACCAATGAGGTGACTGGCAGTGGCCTAGGACAGTGTTCATTAACTCCCTATCCTGGCACTGCAACTCTCTCAGCTTTGCTGCACCATGAGGCATCTCCTTCGAACGGCATTTGGCCATATGGAGTCCCAAGCCATGCCGAGGGTCTAGGTCATTCCGATTCCTAGTCCTACCCTCCAATGCCTCTACTTCTCCAGCTTGGTGTCATCTGCAAAATTGCTGATGGTGCACTCTATGCCATTTTCCAGGTTATTGAAGATGACATCAAACAAAACTGGCCCCCAGACCAACCCCTGGGGCACTTCTTTTGACACCAGCTGCCAACTAGACATTGAGCCATTGATTAATACTCTCTAAGCCTGATGCTCCAGCCAGTTTTCTATCCACCTTACAGTCTGTTCATCCAGCCCATACTTCCTTAGCTTGCCTGCAAGAATGTTGTGGAAGACCATATTAAAAGTCTTACTAAAATCCAGGTACTCCACATCTACCAGTCTTCCCACATCCACAGAGCCAAGATCCAGCCCAGCATGACACTCTATCCCTATGAGCAGTGTGGGGCCCCAGGTTACAGCCTGAGCAGTCTGAGACTGATTAAAGGACAGGAGGTGCCAGGTCTGAGGCAACCAGGGCTGCTCTGCACCACACTGATGGGGGCTCTGGCCACAGAAGGCCCTGAGTGCCCAACAGCTGCTTCTGCTGCCTGGGTGAGCTGTAGGCCCTGCCCTTGCCTCTTAACTGTGGAAGAATATGGATTTGGGGGTATTTTAAGCGTGAATTTGGAAATTTTTATCAGAGACTTTGCAGTTTTTAAATAGGGAACACCAGGATTCCTGGCGGTGAGGCCAGTAGCAGGACCCAGGCAGAGGTGCCTGCTCAGGGCTGGCATCCAGGAGCTAGCTGGAGGTGGCTGACCTCCTGGCCACTTGGGGACAGGCGGACATGGTTTGACAGCTCAAAGCAGGCCATCACACTGAAAACGTATTCTAGGCAATAGCTGCCCAAATGGCAAGGTGGTAGCACACATGGCAGTTTAGCCACACAAAGGACAGCTGCGCAGCCACAGCCCCCTGGCAGCTGGCCCAGAGATGCAGATGCCTCTGCTGCAGCCATGCAGTCCCCATTCAGGTCCGACAGGCAGATAGCCTTAGGGCCATGTGCTGTTGCAGGTAGCAGCAGGTTGTAGTCAAGCAACAGCCCCCACTGCCAGACTGATGCAGTGGGTAGAGGGTGCAAGAAACTCTTGGTTAGAACTGTTGCAGAGTTCCAGCTGGCACAAGGGATAGTGTCCCCAGATATCAAGTGGCTGGGCCCCAGCTCTCCTGAGAGCAAGTAGCCCTGAGCTACTTACCAGGGAAGCTTTTTATACTGCTGGGCAGGTTGTTATACCACTGGGGACAGCACCTGTGCTGTCCCCATGCTCTAGCTCCCCCTGGCTGCAGATCCGGGAGGAGCTGGGCTGGATTATTTTGCCCCAAGTGACTCAACTTGTCCCACATCAAAGTACTTGTCCAGGCACATGCACTGATGCAAAAATCCCTGGCTCAAGTTTGTGCCACTCTTATTTGAGCTGCTACAAGTGCATGTGCCTGCATGTATGGACATGCCCTCTAAGTGTAAACAGCTGCTTACTGCATCAGATGTCTCTGAAATCACTTGGGAGAATGCAGGATAGCAAAAGTAGATAATATGTATTGTAGGTACCAAAACCAAGAAATACAGTTCACTTTTTGGCTATATTTTTCCCCACAAAAGCCTTCAGATGTAGAAAGTAGAGTTCTATTAAAATATTTCAGGGGATGTTTTCTCCCAAATATACACGTGTCTGTTATTTTTATTTTCTTTGCAGATGTATAGAACTCAGCAGCATCACCTCATAAGGGTCAGTTGGCTTCATTCCCCTCTGAATGTACTATCTTCTCCACCCCACCCCCTCCAAACTGAAGAATTTTTGCATACTTGTAACCGCTTTTAATGATTATGCAGATTTAGAAGTGGTTTTCCTCTGCTAAAGCAATTTCTCTAATTCACTACAAGGAGACAGAATATGAGAAGGTTAGAGATATACCTTTTAGAGTAAAGAGCACAGTATAAAAACTGAATGCTGCTCCTTGAAAAAAGGGAAAATTACCCCAATTTCAGATTTAAGTGTTATTGCATTTCAACAACTTGTATCTGACTGGAGGGCTGTGATAAACTTAGAAAGAAAAACCCAACACCCCTCCACACCAAAGTTCACTGCACTATCCATTAGACCACTTCAGAGAACATATACTGTACTTGAAAGTGCAAACATTCAATACCTCTTAAAACCTTTGAACAATTTCTTGGTAAATAATATGTTGTCCTGGGCTGGGGGATCATGGCTCCACTGCCTGTCCTGAAAACACATTAGGGCACCAGCTAATTAAGCAATTAAAAAAATAATTGATGGAATACTGTCCCAATACCAAGTACCTGGCGATTTAAGTAATCCTTTCTGGGGCATGAGCCAGCAAATGGGTCATCCTGACTGCCTCCACTTCAAAAGAGTGACCCTGCCTGTCTGGTGGCTTCCAAAATTCTGTACAGATTTTAGGGGATCTACTGGGTTCAGAAGGGAAAAATCAAATCACTGCTTCTTTTGCAGACAGCAGATTGGGAAGGCAGGGAAAGAGTTTCCTCTCCTCCTATTGAAGAATGTGAGGTGTTTCCTAAGGGGAACATCATAGAGATTGTATTCCAGAGGGCTTTTTATTTTATTTACTGAGTCACTGTAAGAAAGGAACACTACATTGAAGTTAGCAAAACCACTAGATATTTTTATTCATAAAGCCAGGAAAAGTGACAACTGAAAAACAATAACCAATAAAATAAACAGTGCAGAAGCTTGACAAAAAAAGTCAGGTGCCCTACATATGCATCTATGGGACTCCCACCAGCATACCTCAAATTCTGTAACTCACTGTCTGAACCAATTTTCTATCAAGTGCATGTGGTTCCAAACCATTACTAGAGTGACCATAATTATTAGAAATTGGCTTTAAGACATGAGAACAGACAAACACTCTGGCTAGAGACAGACATTACACATAAACTGGTATAAGTGATCAGAAACCTGTAACAGAACATAAGTTCAGTACATGTAACCCAGTTTCAAAATGGCTGAAACTGGTTTTAGATAACCCTGGCCAAAAGTAGTATCAGACTTAACTGGTTTGAATCAAACCGGTTTATACAATTTCTGTCCCATATCCCTTCCTTATTTAAGTTAAATAAGAGTCCCCCAGCATCCCAGATGTTTTGCAGCCCTGGGCTGGGCTGTCTGCTCCAGAGAACAGGGCTGGCTCTGCCCCTTTGCTCCATAGCCAGAGCTCCAGCAGAAACTGCAGGCACAGCAGGGCCTGCTTAGCTTCCCCCTACCCCACTCCACTGCTACTTAAGCAGCAGTCCCCACTCTCTCCTTCCCATCTCCCAAAGCGTGGACCCCAGCCAGCATGTGGTATGATAGCTAATGCTAAGAGGTGTCTGTGTGTGTGTCTCTCTAATTTCACTGGGACAGGACAAAGGCAGACAGGACAGTGTCTGCTTAGGTCTTTTTGGGGCTAATCAACAAGTCAGCTGGTAATGTGCCTCCATTCCTTCCTTGGAAAAAGCTGTTTAAGAAGAGCTTGAAGTAATGAGAGAGACTTTTGTTTTCTTGATGGGCTGCTAAACACTGTGTTATCAGCTCTCTGCTGGCTCTCTCACCTGTAGGGTTTGAAGATCGTATGAAAAAGCAGGGAGAGGGAAACTGAAAAGCTCAGTATCATTAACAGATGCATGCAGTCCACCCCCACCCACTATGCCTCAGAGTACTACCAGGGGGTTTGCAGCACTCCCGCCCCTTAAGCATAAAGCAGGGGAAAAGCCTTGGACGGTGCAGGGTTTAAACCCAGGCTAAGCCTGGACTTAAATCTCTCCCTAATCAGAGTGCCCTACCTAAGCCTGGCCATGCCCCCCTTCAACTCAGCAATGTAGAAGGGAAGGGACAGCTGCTCTAGCACCCCCCCAACTTCTAGCTTGAGCCACTGCAGGCATGTGACTGCATTTCCTCAGTCCAGGGGGAATACCTGTACAATTGCAAACTGGTTCAACCTAGGTAGGTTAGACTAACCTGAAAAGATTGAATCAATTCAGGCTCAGGTGTTTTCAATGTCTGTCTCTAGCCTTTCCAGGCCATTGAATGTATCCAAGATTTCTTGGACTGTATATGTGAGGTAGACTCACGGATTTCTGTTTCTGAATTCTGTATTGAGCACAGGCATTGTAAGCGCTTCTCACAATATACATTTTACACATGCATTCTGTTTCCCCAGACAAGTTGTAGTAATGCTACATATTAGTATGCAAAGATATGTTGATATAAATTTTGAGCATGTACAAGTACTTTTTTTTTTTTTTTACTTCCATTAGGGAACTTGCCCATTGCCAGAAATCAATGCAGATAAATCAGTTCCTAAGACAGGTTAGTTGTAAGCAGAGGCAAAAGAGCAGCTGACCTACATTCAACACTTACCTGCACCCATGACAATATTCAATAAGATAAATTCAGCAATAAGCAGTTTTCTTTGGGTGGATGGATCTATGATAACCAGAAGGATAACACAGGTGAACCTGGGAACAGAGGCTTCGCTGACTTGTCAGTGACAGCCCAAAGGTAGGGCCACCCTGGTGCTCAGGCAGAGGACTCAAGCTCTGACCAAGACTACAGTGTTGCCCTTGGCCAGGGGATGAGCAGGGTGGTGCAAAGCCCCATGGGTTGCTGGCAGAATGCAACCTAACATAGGTCACAATGGGATATGGTGCAGATGTCCATTATTGTGCTCTAACGTACAGCACTGAAGTCTGATACCCCCTCCATTCAAGGTTATCTTAGAGTGGGATCTGCTATTTTTAGAGCTCTCTATATGCCCTGATCATCTGCTTGGTTATGGCTTCAGAGTGTTTTCTGCACAATAAGTGCCACTTCTGTACCTGGCCTCAAAAAACTTACAATCCCTGAGCTAAGGCTACTCCAGGATACAACTGCTGCTAAGTGTCCTAAAAAAACACATGGAGAAGTGACAGAAAGGTAGGACTATGGATTTAGTCTGCCCCCACCACACTTCCCAAAGGAGATGGGTATGCTTCAGTGAGCATAATTTTCCTCACAAGTGGGTTCACTAGAATTAACTCCTTCAATAGTTCTGCCTAAATGATACCAAAATCATATAAGCTCTTACTGCAGCACTCACTGAATGACCTTCTCACTTGCTACAACTGGCACTTCGTATTGCAGACACTATACATATGTAGAGTGTAATGGCAAAAACTCCTATAGGAGTAGCAATATGCTGTACTGCAGATTAATTACACAGAGACAGACTTCATCTACTTTGTTATTAGCCTGCTTCCACCCCAAAATACTATGCTGCCTCTGCTAAAATACAGATATCTGAGATAAAACATGCTTAGCCCTCTTAGAAATAATAATGTTTCAGACAAGTGCACATGAGCAATTTATTTAATATATTTTAATGCCACTGTAGATAACTAGAAGGTTATCCATGTGGTCTTTTCTTTTTCATTTTTCCCCTGCTCATCTTAAGGATAAGCTTAATACAGTTATAAAAGGACCAAATTAAAAAAGAATTCATGGGATTCAGGAAGAAAGGTCAGAATAGGGTGGTAGACATAGCAGTGTGCCAAAAACAGCAGCAGCACTGAATGATGCAATATGCAGCTGACTACTGTTTCATTAGGCATATGCAGGGGCAGTCACGAGCTGGGATGACACCGAGTGAGATGAAGACTGAAGACTACAAAGTGGGAGAAAGACAAAATTGGGCATGGAGAAATAGGGAACTGGAATGATGTTTTGCTTGTTTTGTGCGAGAGGACATCTAGGTTATTTGGATGACCCCATGTTTCACAGGTTATAGTCCAAATTATATTTAATTGCTCTTAGAAAGAGTTTATCCAGGTACCAGAGCCTTGTAGCTAGAACAAACTCCTACATACATAACAGGAGAACTAGGGTCCCATTCTATGGTAATTTAAAATAGCACCTAAAGTTCTATAAAGTGATTGACAGATGCCCTCTAACAGCCAAAATGATATTAAGAATGGATTTACTTTAAGTACTTTCCATTGCCAGATGTTTATGTTTGATTTAGTATACACATACAATCAAATTTGAACGACATGTTTGACAAGAAAATGATTGTGCTCTCAAAAGCATGACCATAGAGGATTCAATTAAGGTACCTGTGTTGTGTGACCACCTCTCTGTGATGCTTATCTGCACATCCCTATTGATATACATGGATGGCAGAGCAGAAACACTTTGGCTAGGTACAGACTGTCAAAAAGCCTGAGGCTGAATCAATTCAGTCTTTCAAGGTTTGTCTAAGCTGCACAGTTTGAACCGATTAGCAAATGAACAGATATTCACTTTTGAGTTAGGAAATGCAGCCACATGCCTGCAGTGGCTCAAGCCAGAAGCAGGGGCGGGGAGGGGAAAGATGAGAGGGGGTGCAGGAGGCAAGGAGGCGCTAAAGCACACCTACAGGCCACTGCCAAAGAAGGAAGAAAGACTTTTTCCCTCCTCCCTGCTGGGGTGGAGGGCTGTGGCCAGGCACCAGCTTGGGGCTAGCACACTGGAGTGGGGTCCTGGGAGCTTGGGAAGGCAGTGTCTGCCAGGCTTCTGCCCCCGCCCCAGCTCAAGGGAGGCAGATAGCTGCTACCAGACTGAGGAGAGGGGAAGGGGAAAAGGTAGTGTCTCTGAATTCATAAAAGCTTGAACAAGAATAGTCCTTTCTATGAAGCAAGCATATACTAAACACAGCACTTTGCAATCTCAAGCACATGACAGAGCAATCAAAAGCCTTCACCTAAGCTAAGATACAGGCCAGTAAAACATAGCAAAGAACACTTAAAATGGAATGTAATAAACCAAGAAGACAAGTCCTTGCTTAGGCATTCCAGTCTCCCATCTTTTCCAGCTTCCGCTTTATAATGTTAACGTAGTTCTCTGCTTTCTTTTGTCACACTAGCACAAGCTGTCTGTGACCCTCTCCTATTCCCTTAGCTCAGTCTCCAGCACATGCATGTGATGATTGTGCCAGCTCTTTGCCAATACCTCCCACCTCTGAGTCTGGTTCTGCAGGGCTTGGCTCTGTGCTCACAGGTGGCATACTGCTCATATTCCCTCCTCCACTCCTTATCAACTGCTTGCTTCAGTCTCTGCCAGAGATGGGAGGGGTGGAGTCTTCTCCTTAAGATCTTGTCTCTTCCTCCAGTAAGTCTCTGGATAGGAAAACACATTCTGCTAAGTAGGTGGGTCAATAACTGAGAAATAATCAAAGCTGTTAGCCCTATACTGCAGTCTTGATGGCTCTTGGATTAACATTTTAACAAGGTGTTGGTTACCTTGCTTTTCAGGCAGTGGTTAAAGAAACAGCTGGGGCTAGCAGAGGGAAAATAAACCCCTCCCTGCCCACTTCGCCATGCCAGCTGACATCTGACCATGCCCTTGCCCATGCTGCTACAGCAGCAAGGGAGAGGACCCTGACAGGAGCTTCTGTGCCCAGGCCAGGCAGACCCCAGCTGAGGTCCCAGGTAGAAAAGGGAAGGAGGAGGGAATAAGTCCCCTCCCTGCCTCCTTCACCTCAAAGAGCCATGCCCACACCCCTGCTCTGGCTAGAGCAGAGGGGTGGGGCAAGCCCTGCTCTCTGGAGCTGACTGCACAGCCCAGCCCAGGGCTGCAGAGCATGCTGGGATGTTGGAGGCCTCTGATTTAACTTAAACCAGGAAAGGATCTGAGACATAAGTTCTGCAAACCAGTTTGACCTAAATCAGTTAAGTCTGATACTACATTCAACCAGATTTAACTCAAACCAGTTTCAGCCATTTTGAAACTGGTTTATGTGCACTGAACTTATGCTCTGTTACAAGTTTAAATGAGCTTCTGGTCACTTAAACTGGTTTATATGTCACTTATTCCCCTAGCTTTTATGCTTATTTTAACTGCCCTAACATGTTTTAACTACATTTTAACAGTTTGACTATAAGAGGCCAGGTGAGTTAGATTGTGTGTGCACTGGTGCCCACTCTAAAATCGTACCATTTAGAAGAGTACTGATGCTATAAGAGAAAATTGGGTATAGGTTCCTGAGGGGTCAGCAGCTCTCACCATTGTTGTGAATAACTGAGCCATTTTTGTCTAAAGGCCTAATAAATGGCCTTGAGCCATCCTCCCGAGACAGAATACACAGCGAGACTAGAAGGTTGTTTTGTGAATTATGCCCATCTGCAGTGATAAGGAGGAGACGGCTGTACCAGACCAGGGGCCTCGAAGATAAACAGCAAAATACACTAGAAAATAGGTGAAAGGGCTCATTAGGGGCTCATTATAATACTAAAAAACACAC